>SJYX01011060.1:7386-128962 GCA_006410675.1 Oreotragus oreotragus | reverse complement strand
TTTTTTTTTTTATGTGAGCCATTCTTTTTAAAGCCTTAGTTGAATTTGTTACAATACTTCTGTTTTTATGTTTTGTTTGGTTTTGATTTTGTCCACAAGGTGTGTGGGATCTTAGTTCCTGACCAGGGATCGAACCTGCACCCCCTGCATGGGAAGGAGAAGTCTTAGCCACAGGACTGCCGGAGAAGTCTCCTAGTTTGTTTATTATATGTAAATTATATCTGGAAACATATACAAGCTAGTAAGCTGACCAACTAGTACCTAGAGATATGTCAAACATGTTTTCCTTTTAACATTTTCCAAGCTAACAATCTGATAAAGAGACTAAAAGTATGTTGACAGTTTGCTTTTCCAACTAAAAGCAAGTTCGTTTACCAGAATTTATGAAAAAAATTTTCTGCCCAAGAGGCACTCATGCATTCATAAAATCCACATGCCAGCCTTGGGTAAACAGACTAAGTAGCACAAAAATCAGGTTGATCACCATCCATCAGAGGAGACAGCTGTCCATTGACAACACCCTTGGGATGATTCAGACTTAAATTTTATTTGCTTTATAGCACCCAAAGGATTATTGTATGTTTATCCTTTGCAAATAACTGAGAGTGATACAATTCTCAAAATGAGACCAGAAGTGTGGTATTATGTCCTGCCTTTATTAAATCCTTTGCTTTATTTTTTGGAGGGCTGAAGGAGGGTGGTAAAATTTAGGGATAGTTACTAAATCCTATAACCACACAAATAAGAAGTGCCAGATGAATATGTGTATGTATGTTCCAGATACAAAAACAATGATACCAACATTTCAAGAATGAGACATGGAGGCCTTTCTTTTTGCAACAGAATAAGAAATCTTTGAAGTTAGAGTGCTTCAGAGGCAACCACTTCCAGTTCCCTTTTATTAGAGATGGAAAGAGAGCATTACATACATTAGATGATTGAATGAAGTCTGCACAGTGTCAGGATCAGAAAAGGTTATTACCTATCTCTTCCATGTATGAGTCAACAATTAAAATATTGCAAGTGTTGTGACTTTAGATATCACCCTTGCTATTTTCTCTATGTGACAGCATACATAAAGAAGGCTGAGTGTCGACGAATTGATGCTTTCAAACTCGTGCTGGAAAAGACTCTTGGGAGTCCCTTAGACTACAAGGAGATCAAACCAGTCAATCCTAAAGGAAATCAACCTGAATATTCACTGGAAGGACTGATGCTGAAACTGAACCTCCAATGCTTTGGTCACCTTATGCAAAGAGTCGACACATTAGAAAAGATCCTGATGCTGGGAAAGATTGAGGGCAAGGGGAGAAGGGGTCAACAGAGGATGAGACAGCTGGATGATATCACTGACTCAATGGACATGAAAATCTTTCAAAAGCATACTTTAATGGGAAAAGAAATTACTCCCCGCTAAGCAATTTTTTTTTACAATGACTCGGGAAAACATAAAAGCTTTGGATGTTTGTGAACTTAGAGTCATGGCTTCATAAAATTTATTTATGCTTAAAATAGGATTCTGTCATTTAATTTGTTTATTCTATTCTCAGATTCCATCCCTGCCAAACAATAGAAAAGGCTACACATTAAATAAATAAATACAAGAAAAAGCAACATATAACTGAGTTTTTTTTGCAACTGATCTCAAATTTTATTTTGATAAACAGAAAAATCAATCCAAAACTGAGATGAGGGAGGCTGTTAGGAGAAGCCATGCTCTGATAATTACCAGAAACTCAGGGATTTTCACTTCTGTGAGCTATTGTGGTCCACAGCACCAAGGGCATCATCTTGAATAGGATAAGAATAGGTTGGGGGTTATAGGAAGGAAGGTTTCAGTTCTGACAGAGAAACTTCTAGTTTACCATCCAAGGAAGGGTTGTCTATGAAAACATCTCCATACATGGAGATGTTCAAGCGGGGGCTGGAAAAATCACATATTTGCCAGAATTGCTGTCCAGGGAAATTAAGTAGTTAAAGGGAAATTCTGAGACCCTTTGACTTCTTCCTGCAATTTATTTTCCTTTCTCATGAGAAACAGATGGGATAAGAAACTATTGTCTGCTACACTTAAGCAAAGCACTGTGTCTTTCTGTCCCAACAATAAAAGTATCTATTCACAGAATATCTGCAAACTTTCTCTGAATTGACTCTCTTTGGTTAGAATTCAAACTCACATTTTTTAATGCTCTTGCTGCTGTGTTAACCAGTGGGGAGAAACACTCCACTGTGTGTGGAAAGCTGCATTAGGTAAGGCAATTTTGACTGGATGTGATGCTGGCTCTATGAGTTTTTCCCACATGGAATGTAATTCATAGTCGGGAGGTCTCCACACAAACCCAAAATGATAGTCCCTACGGAGTTTTGGTCCAGGCTTCTGGCAAAGTCTTCAATGTCTATCTTATCCAGATCCAAATCACCTCTTATCTTAGTTTGAGAACTGTTCAAACTTAAAGAAACTTGTTCTTGGCAGGGGCTGTAAGACTCAAATTTGGGTAATGGGCTCTGCTAACTTATAAACAAAATGTGTTCAAGGAAAAAAAAAAAAGGTCATTAGCCATATATAAAGACAAAAGAACCAACTCTCCTACAAAAGAAATATTTGATCACATTGAGCTTCTCAGACTGGGGAAGTCTATAGCTTTTGAACTTTCTAAATTATTTTTAGCATCTCTTAAAAAAAATGTATTAGTTTCTTATTGTTGCTGTAACAGCTTGCCCCAGATTTAGCACACTAACATACAACGTTTATTCTCTTACAGTTCTGGAGGTGAGACATCTAAAGCAGGTCCACAGGGCCGCTTCCCTTTTAGAAGCCCTGGGAGAGAAGGCTTCACCTTGCCTTTTCCACCTTCTAGAGGAGCCTTCCATTCCTTGTCCCCCGCCTCCCCCTCTGTCTTCCAAACCATCAGCCCAGCATCTCTCTCCTCTATGACCTCTGCTTCCACCTTCTTGCTGTCACTTGGACTCATCTGCTTCCTTCTCACAAGGATTCTCATGGTAACACTGCATGCACATAGGTAATCCATGCATGAGGTAATCCATCTCCTCATCTCAAGATCATTAACTTAATCGCATCTGCAGAGTCCTTTTTACCCTAAGAGTTTCAGTGGTTCCAGGGTTTAGGAAGTGGACATCTTTGGCACCTCATAAGTGAAGAGAGCGTGTTATTCAGCTCATCACATAATGCCTTTTAAAAGTGCTCTTTTTCAAGGAATAAATTTGAGTGAGTTCTAGTGAGGTGGATGAACCTAGAGCCTGTTATACAGAGTGAAATAACACATATCCTATAATAATGCATATATATGGAAGCCATAGAATGGTACTGAAGAACCTATGTGCAGGGCAGAAGGAGAGATGTGGACATAGACAACAGGCTTGTGGACACAGTCGGGGAAGGAGAGAATGGGGTGCATTGAGAGAGCAGCGCTGAAACATACATTACCACGTGTCAAATAGCTAGCTAGCGGCAAGAACATCCCAGTGTTCTGTGACAACCTAGAGGGGTGGGATGGGGTAGGGATTGGAGGGAGGTTCAAGAGAGAGGGGGCATGTGTAAACTTATTGTTGATTCATGTTGCTGTATGGCAGAAACAAGCACAGTATTGTAAAGCAATTATCTGCCAATTAAAAAAAGTTTCTTTTTAACGTTTTGGTTTTTTTTTTTTTTTCAATATTGAGCTTTAATTGGTGCAAGATAAAAGATTAGGTTACCATTGTTAGATTACCAGTATTTAGGAAGCTATTAAGGTGTAAAGTATGTCCCCTATGAAACTGAACTGAAATCGAGTGAGAAAATAAAATAGTGACTAAATGTAGCACTTGGAGAAGGCAATGGCACCCCACTCCAGTACTCTTGCCTGGAAAATCCCATGGACGGAGGAGCCTGGTAGGCTGCAGTCCATGGGGTCGCTGAGTTGAACATGATTGAGCGACTTCATTTTCATTTTTCACTTTCATGGCTTGGAGAAGGAAATGTCAACCCACTCCAGTGTTCTTGCCTGGAAAATCCCAGGGACAGGGGAGCCTGGTGGGCTGCCATCTATGGGGTCGCTCGTACTGTCTAAACCTTTGGGGGGAATGTAAATAATCCACTTGGGGAGGGAGCCCAGCATGGAAGTAAAGGATTCTAAGAAGGGGCTCCATTCAAGTTATTGACTGTGACGAGCTATAGGGAGACTAGGAAAACGAGAATTTCATGGTGAGGACAGTGTATCACAACTGCCTTCAGGTGCTGTTCTGCTACTTATTTATAAAGGCGTGATGAGAAAGGAAGAAAACAGGCTAGAAAAACACATTTAAAAAAAGTTTAAATTGTGCATGTCAGTATGCACCCCTTTAGCCTTTTATGCAAGCTTTTCTTGTGCTTCTTACACAGTCTGCTGCAGAAAATGTCCATATCGAGTTGATGTAAACCATGACAAACACCTAGACATAAATGAGAAGAGTCAGCCCCACACAAAGTGCATGTGTGCACAGCTTATATAGTACTTTTAATTTGTTCCCCAGGAAATATTGTAAAATAAGTGCATTTATAGTCCCTGACTGTTAGACAGATATGGATATGGACATGGTAAACATCAGAGAGGAAAGGAACATTTCTGTAACATTTCACATATGTTTTTGCGGATGCAGTAGTTAAATGTCTTCCCCTGGTAGGTACCAATGTTTCACAAAACCAGTTGGTCTATGTGTGTCCATAAAGCCAATACTAACCAGTCACTGTTTGCTAGTTGCAAGCAAATTGTAAGATGTTTTAATATCTTGTCAGTGGTCTGCGATCAGAGAATAAGGACTTCATTAGTTGTCTATGCTGTATAAGAAATTACCAGAAACTCTGAGGTTTAAAAAGAACACATATTGGCCTGCCACGGCCCTTTTTTCCCCCGCTTCACTCTTGCCCTTGGTACGGTATGCAGCAATATCCTTTTCGTATTTCTCCTTTAGCTTAGCTGCTTTCTGTTCATACGGCTGTTTATCTTTGGCTGACTGCTCAGACCACATTTCACCCAATTTTTTTGCAGTATCCCCAGTGGATAAGCCAGGGTGTTCACTTTTGATCTTTGGGCGATGTTCAGAGCGAAACAGGCAGAAGGCAGATGGAGGCCTTTTCGGAGCATTGGGATCTTTTTTCTTTCCCTTCTTGTCGCCTTTAGGAGGGACATAATTTTTCACCTCCCTGTCGTAGCGAGCTTTATCACTTTTTGCCATGTCTTCAGACTTGGACTTTTCCTTGGCCGACATGGTCTTCCATCTCTTGGAACATTTCTTGGAAAACTCTGCGAAATTGACTGAGGAGTCGGGGTGCTTCTTGTGCTCCTCCAGGCAGGTCTGCCGAAGAAAGCGTACGAAGACATCTTGCCCCGCGGCTTGCTGGGGTCGCCCTTCCCCACGATGCTGCTGCTGCGGCGGAGGCGGCGTGTCCACCTGGCGAAAGATTTTCCTGAGTTCCGCGCAGCGGCCGCGTCTGACCGCTACGCTGCCGCCCTGGCTCCGGCGTGAACTGGTAAGTTTCACGCTTCTGATATTAAATGTTTCTAAATATTTAATGGTTTCTTTAATTTCTTGACTTGTGTATGGGAGCACAGCAAACTCAGAAATTAACATCAATAGCAACTTTTGAGTTTTCTAGAAGGAGAATGTTGCATTTTTAAAAAATTTTTGTAATAAAATTATATATATTAAAAAAACACACACACATATTTGTCATCTCACACTCTGTGCGCCATGGAATCTAAGCGCAGGTTAGACGGGTCATTTGCTTAGGTGTTCAATTCTGCGGTTTGTTAAAAATGTGCATATTGACCAGTCAGTTGTGACCAGAATACACTTGTCATATGTATTTGTTCTTGGGGCACGCTTTCTGAGTCACAGCTCTCAGAACTCTTGGGATTTTCTAGTGTAGAGAGTGATAAAGTTTTCTCTGGTTATGTTAACTAGGTGACTTTTGGTCAGCCCCTAGGGATGCGGCTTGGTTGCCAGTGGAGACCATGTGATGAGCAGGTTGGAATTTTCAGTTCCCACCTCCTGACTTCTGAGGACAGGGCTGGGACTAGGGAGCAGGTTCAACCTCCAGTGTCCAGTGACTGAATCAACCTTGTGTGTGTGGTGAAACTTTCATGAAACAACAACTCAGCAACTAAAACAAGCCTGCAGGGTCCAGAGGGCTGTGTTGTGAACACGTGAAGATGCTGGGAGAGTGAAACACCTGGGCCAGGCATGGCTCCAGCTCTCTCCCCAGGCCTTGCCCCATGCATCTCTTCAGTCTGGCTATTCCTGGGTTAGAGCATTTTATAATAAACCTGTGATCTCATAATAAGATGTTTATCTAAATTCTGTGAGCTGTTCTATCAAATTGATCAGATCCAAGTTGGGAGTTGTGGGGATCTCCGATTTATAGTCGATCAGTCAGAAGCACAGGGAACAACTTGGGCTTGCAAGTGGCATCTGAAAGGATAGGGCAGGGGAAGCAACAGTCTTGTAGGACTGACCCTTAACTGTGGCACCTGATGAGATAGCATCAGAGTGCTGTCTCCAAGTAGACAGTGTCAGGATCGAACTGAATTCTTGGACACTAACCTGGTATCAGTGGAGTGACATCCCACTCCCTTTGACAGGGTCTATTCATTAAAGATAAGTTGCCCGTCTTACACACAATCCATATGAAGGGATTGTTCAAGGACACTAAGAGCTGAAATCATGGGGCCACTTTAAATTCTGACGTCCGCTGGGAGGGGAACCTACACGTGGTAAAGAATATAAAATCCTAGTACCGCAGCTCAGGTATCCAATTAAAGATTTGTATAATTTCTGTAACTTGAAAAAAAATATGCTGTTAATGATCCAAATGGTGGTTGCATATTGTGGCTGATTCTGTATGAAGACTGTACTTTCTGTGAGTCTAGCCATGCATATTAGGGAGTGTATGCATATATTGAGAAGGAAGAATTTCAGGAAGAAAAGATGATATCACTCAGGTGGATTCTGAAGCATTAACTTGATAAACTAAGTTTTAATTCTAACGTATCTTGAAAGAGAAATGCCATCTTCAGCTGTTCATATATTTTACATCTTAATTTAATGGTAGATTTGATCATCAGGTTCCAATAGACCAAGCCAGCATGACAGCATGAGACATGTCTCTTATACACATCTAGATGTGTATAAGAGACAGGTAGAAGACTGNCAGCTGTTCATATATTTTACATCTTAATTTAATGGTAGATTTGATCATCAGGTTCCAATAGACCAAGCCAGCATGACAGCATGACTCATGAGAAAGAGGAAAAATCAGAAGTTTCAAAGTGTCACAATTATGCTGTGTTTTCCTCGTCTTTACATAGATTATGATATATATGGATATTTATTCCTCATTATCTCTAAGGAAACTTCCAGGCCAGATATAAACATGATTATAACTCAATATATTTATTTGCATAACAAATGAATCTAATGGTAGGGAATGAATGTACTATGGAGAGGCAAGCATATTAGCAGTAATTGGGATTAAATACAATCAGGTAAATCCTATTTCTGCTAGAATCCTTAATGGTTACAATAGGATCAAAAAGGCAAGTGTCTAAGCCCAAACTGGGGAATCAAGAACAGCTTCGAAAGGTGAGGAGATGCAAAATGATCCAGCTGATCATTCTGAAGGATGCAAATCAATTCATTTAACACTTGTGTCTGTTCTTATGGACTGGAAGATATTACAGTTCTAAATCCTAAGCACAGAAGAGGTTTTCTTATCTTTTTTGTTGTTGTTGTTGTTGTTTTTGTTTGTTTAGTTTTGTTTGTAGAGATCACAAAGTGAAAGTGAAGTTGCTCAGTCGTATCTGACTCTTTGCGACCCCATGGACTGTAGCCTACCTCTGTCGATGGGATTTTCCAGGCAAGAGTTCTGCAGTGGGGTGCCATTTCCTTCCCCAGGGGATCTTCCTTACCCAGGATCAAACCCTGGTCTCCACATTGCAAGCAGACATTTTACTTTCTAAGCCACCAATCAGAGAGGCATCTTAACAATCTCCCAGTGGCAAAATACTGCTAAACTTTTCAATGGATGAAGCAGTGGAAACCGTTATTTAGAGGTAGGATCCTGGAAAGAGTGAATTTTAAGAGCAGAACTTCACTACATTGCTCTCTATTGTTCCTGCTATTGTTCAGTTGCTCGGTTGTGTCCACCTCTACCACGCTTCCCTGTCCCTCACTGTCTCCCAGAGTTTGCTCAAACTCATGTCTCTGATCAAACTGCTCTGCTCACCAGCTTCTCAAATGCTTTCAGGCAAGGTCAGAGAAGCATGTGAAATATTTTGACCAGTAACCAAAACTTGAACATCATTCAATTCAACAATATAAAATTATTTCTAACATTCTTATGCTAATTGCTATACCCTCTAGTATTAGTTTACATAGACATGAAAAAGAAAGTAAAGTGAAAGTTGCTCAGTCATGTCCCACTCTTTGCAACCCCCTGACTATACAGTCCCTGGAATTCTCCAGGCCAGAATACTGGAGTGGGTAGCCTTCTCTTTCTCCAGCAGATCTTCCCAACCCAGGAGCTGAATCCAGGTCTCCCACATTGCAGGCAGATTATTTACCAGCACAGTGGACTTCTACTATGACTGCCTCTGGAGCTCAATATCCAAACAATATACAGTCATTCGTAAAGACAGCAAGCCTTTTTTTAATGGTCTTGCATTTTCTCTCAGAAGAATAAAAAGACTGGGCTTCACAGATTTATAGAAGCATTTATTGCTTAATACAATGTTATATATTCTCAGTAGAAGATAAAGTCAAAATGATAATTAGTTCCCATCCCCACAAATTTTCCACAGTGTGATTCAGCAGAAACAAAGAAAACTGAAGCTCAATAAATATAAGGTAAATTCATAAAAAAATTTCCAAGTTCTAACTGACTTATTCACTATGAGAAAAAATATATATATCATAAAGATTGTGTATATCATACACCGATTTACAACACAGTTTTATTACCTTAAACTTTAAAATTTCTGAACAAACTGTTATTCCCCTTTGAGACACTTGGCCAGGCAATGCACTACCCCTGAACTTGGATGCTGATGGTTTTGTTCACTGAATTGAGAATCTGATTTCCTCATTTAATTAGATAAGCTAAAGCCATCAAAAGTAGGGAGGCTAGTCATTTTCAACTTTAAAAGTTTTACCAGCAGCATTTTACTGTTCAATTTATTTACCTTAATTGTATCCATAAAGGTGTTTTAGGAAAATTCCAAAGGTAGACAGGAGGTATTCTATTATTTCCTGTTTTATTTTCCTTATCTCACTCTCTACTTACTGCCAGCTCATTACTGACATAGTTCTGCTTGGTATTTAGCCATGTAGGGCGCAATAAATCTGTGAGTTGTAAAGATTGTTTGGAAGGAACGTGAAGAATTTTGTAAATTTATTGGGACAGGCATAAAGTGAATATCATCTTAAATACTTTGGAAATGACCAAGTTTTATTACTAAAGGGGAAGGAGAGAACAAGAATGAGCCTTGGGTAAGCAGAGAGCACCATAAATCACATAAGATAGCTCTGTGCTTTTATCCTTGAGTCCATATGTTATTCTCAATGGAAAACAATGTATAACAATTTAGCATTATTTTGCACAGCTCTGAGGAGGTCCTTGGAATTCCCTGTAACAGCTAAGTAGCACCACTTGTAAATTTAGTGTCAATGCATTTGTAGCTTTTCTCTATGTTTAATTCAGCTCTATTTAAAACTTAAATTAATTTTAAACTTTTTAAAGAAATATTGTAATTTCAAGGATCATGAATAAGGAAAATTAAAAATGCTTTATTCATCAGAAAGTAATATTTTAGTGTCTTTTTTGAAGCATCTTATTTCAATAAACTACAAAGGCTTTGTGAACAAAAATACTAAAATCTGTATTCCTGTGATTATGATTTGAGTAATTGATATTCATCATTGGCAATTGTTACATATGTGTACATATTGTTCATATATGCATTTTAGGAGTATTAATTACACTNCACTGAATTGAGAATCTGATTTCCTCATTTAATTAGATAAGCTAAAGCCATCAAAAGTAGGGAGGCTAGTCATTTTCAACTTTAAAAGTTTTACCAGCAGCATTTTACTGTTCAATTTATTTACCTTAATTGTATCCATAAAGGTGTTTTAGGAAAATTCCAAAGGTAGACAGGAGGTATTCTATTATTTCCTGTTTTATTTTCCTTATCTCACTCTCTACTTACTGCCAGCTCATTACTGACATAGTTCTGCTTGGTATTTAGCCATGTAGGGCGCAATAAATCTGTGAGTTGTAAAGATTGTTTGGAAGGAACGTGAAGAATTTTGTAAATTTATTGGGACAGGCATAAAGTGAATATCATCTTAAATACTTTGGAAATGACCAAGTTTTATTACTAAAGGGGAAGGAGAGAACAAGAATGAGCCTTGGGTAAGCAGAGAGCACCATAAATCACATAAGATAGCTCTGTGCTTTTATCCTTGAGTCCATATGTTATTCTCAATGGAAAACAATGTATAATAATTTAGCATTATTTTGCACAGCTCTGAGGAGGTCCTTGGAATTCCCTGTAACAGCTAAGTAGCACCACTTGTAAATTTAGTGTCAATGCATTTGTAGCTTTTCTCTATGTTTAATTCAGCTCTATTTAAAACTTAAATTAATTTTAAACTTTTTAAAGAAATATTGTAATTTCAAGGATCATGAATAAGGAAAATTAAAAATGCTTTATTCATCAGAAAGTAATATTTTAGTGTCTTTTTTGAAGCATCTTATTTCAATAAACTACAAAGGCTTTGTGAACAAAAATACTAAAATCTGTATTCCTGTGATTATGATTTGAGTAATTGATATTCATCATTGGCAATTGTTACATATGTGTACATATTGTTCATATATGCATTTTAGGAGTATTAATTACACTTCTTTTATAATGTTTACCACATGTTAATCAATACAAGTTATCAGATACAATGGGAAGTTATTTGTGCTTATCAGTAATATTTCTGTTTTTCCTCCTTTAGATACAGAGTACGAGCAGACTTTTCTCCTCTCCCAATGTCCATGTGCTTTGTTCTAGTCAGTGATAAAAAAAACAGAAGTAATGTGCATCCCTTAAGAAGAGAAATGTTTGATTCTCTATTTGCATTTTTCCTATCATAGCAACTAATGACATTTCAACCCAAGACATGGTAGACATTTTAATAGTCTTTGAATAAGGAAGTCATGGATCAGAGTCTTTTGTCAACCTGAGGTGAACATGTTGTGAGATTGAGAATTTGTAAACCCTTTTCATTTTTAAGGCTTCCTTGGTAGTTCACTTGGTAAAAAAAAAATCTCCCTGCAATGCAGGAGACCCAGATTCAATCCCTGGGTTGAGAAGATCCCCTGGAGAAGGGAACAGTTACCCACTCCAGTATTCTTGCCTGGAGAATTCCACGGCCTGAGGAACACGTCGGGTTACAGTCAATGGGGTCACAAAGCGTTGGACACAACTTAGCAATTAACACACAAACTAAGTTTAGAAATGTTGTTGCATTCAGTGTGTAGTAACAGCAGTAACTTTTTTCTGCTTTTATACCTGAAGGTGCAAAGGGGGACACATTGTTATCAGAGCCTGTGGAGAGNATTCCACGGCCTGAGGAACACGTCGGGTTACAGTCAATGGGGTCACAAAGCGTTGGACACAACTTAGCAATTAACACACAAACTAAGTTTAGAAATGTTGTTGCATTCAGTGTGTAGTAACAGCAGTAACTTTTTTCTGCTTTTATACCTGAAGGTGCAAAGGGGGACACATTGTTATCAGAGCCTGTGGAGAGCTGGGGTCACGTCAAAGGGGCCAAGCTATAGGAGCTGTTCTCAGGGGTGCAACTTCCAGAACTGCAAATAGGAAAGCAAGGAGGGGAGAGGGAAGGAACTACACCTCACCTTCGTATCTCCTTCTTTTTAACCTATGTCTGCTGGCCTTTGTTTGCTATTGGAGGAAGATGGCCAGGAGTCCTAGTGATACAGTCCATTGTGGTCAATTCCCAAGACAAGAAACACCAAAGAATGGTGAATGGTGGATCAGAGAGAGCAAGAGGGCAGTGGAGAAAAACTGTCAGAGTCATTCTTAGATGACATTCGAACAAGATTTGAAGGAAATGAAATAGGTGGCCATGCTCATACCCAGAGGACTAATTCTTGCAAGTAGAATTAGTCAGTGTAAAGACTCTAAAATCGCAGTCCTGATAAGTTTGAATCAGAGATCAAATGGCCAACATCCGCTGGATCATTGAAAAAGTAAGAGCATCCCAGAAAAACATCTACTTCTGCTTTATTGACTATGCCAAAGACTTTGACTGTGTGATTAAAAAAACTGTGGAAACTTCTTAAAAAGATGGGAATACCAGACCACCTGACTTGCCTTCTGAGAAATCTGTGTGCAGGTCAAGGAGCAACAGTTAGAACTGGACATGGAACAACAGACTGGTTCCAAATCGGTAAAGGAGTACATTAAGGCTATATATCATCATCCTGCTTATTTAAGCTATGTGCAGAGTACATCATGAGAAATGCTGGGCTGGGGGAAGCACAAGCTGGAATCAAGATTGCTGGGAGAAATATCAATAACCTCAGATATGCAGATAACATCACCTTTATGGCAGAAAATGAAGAACTAAAGAGCCTCCTGATGAAAATGAAAGAGGAGAGTGAAAAAGTTGGCTTAAAACTCAACATTCAGGAAACTAAGATCATGGCATCCAGTCCCATCACTTAATTTCAAATAGATGAGGAAACAGTGAGATACTCTACATTTTTGAGCTCCAGAATCACTGCAGATGGTGACTGCAGACATGATATTAAAAGACGCTTTATCCTTGGAAGAAAAGCTATAACCAACATTGATAGCATATTAAAAAACAGAAACATTCCTTTGCCAACAAATGTCCATCTAGTCAAGGCTATGGTTTTTCCAGTAGTCATGTATGGATGTGAGAGTTGGACTATAAAGAAAGCTGAGAGCCGAAGAATTGATGCTTTCAACCTGTGGTGTTGGAGAAGACTCTTGAGAGTCCTTTGGACTGCAAGGAGATCCAACCAGTACATCCTAAAGGAAATCCATCCTGAATATTCATTGGAAGGACAGATGCTGAAGCTGAAACTCCAATACTTTGGCTACCTTATGCAAAGAACTCACTCATTGGAAAAGACCCTGATTCTGGGAAAGACTGAAGGCAGGAGGAGAAGGGGACAACAGAGGATGAGATGGTTGGATGGCATCACCAACTCAATGGATATGAGTTTGAGTAAACTCCAGGAGTTGGTGGTGGACAGGGAGGCCTGGCATGCTGCAGTTCATGGGGTCGCAAAGAGTCGGAAATGACTGAGCGACTGAAATGAACTGAACTGAACTGGAACAGAGTACATGGTTAAGACAGAAATAAGAAAATGGGTGAAAAGTAACAGCAGGAGTGCAAGCCATTTAGGGTCTAATTGGGATTTGAGTTCTATTCTGAATAAAATGGGGAATCAGTGCAGAGTTTTTCAAGTCCTGGGGCCAGGTATAGGCTTGTCAGAATATTACATTTTATCTCAACGAAGGACTCTAGCTTGCATGAGTAATGCACTGATGCTTTAAAATACAACAACAGAAAATATCTTTAAAACATCAGAAACTCCACCCATATACAAATAACAGCTGATAAAGAAACAATAAAAATTTCCACCATGTGTCTTAAATTCAATATCACAGTCCCTTCTCAAAAATCATTTTTTTATGATTCAATCCTTTGTTGAGAGGCATTGGTCTCTGGAAATCAATTGTAAGTTCTGTCCTTTAGCAAGTTTTTCTCAAGAGCCTCATAATGGAGGTTTGTTGATTGTATATGGATGGCAGTTAATGTATTTATCCTAGTCATTTAGACCAAGTAAAACACTGAAGTTAATGTTATTCAAATATTTTCTAGTTCCTGAATCCATCTATTGTGCTTGTTGGGTGTATATCGCATCCGTGATACCTAGGAAACAGGAGAGCCAGAAGGGCCGATTCTGCTTAAAAGTAAAATAATACTTTCCTAAGTCTTTCTTCTCTTCCTTGCCCCTCTATTCCTTCCTCTTTTGTCACCCTCTCCTTCCTTTATTTCTTTTTTCCTAAATACTTTTGATGATTGTCAATATGCCCAGCACAGTGCTAATCATTGATGGGCTCCATAAACTAACTGGACAACTAGTACATTTGAGAAGTTGGCAAATGGCGTAATCCAGTTTAGACTGACCACTCTTTTACATTCAGTTCAGTTCAGTTCAGTTCAGTCGCTCAGTCGTGTCCAACTCTTTGTGACCCGATGAATCACAGCACGCCAGGCCTCCCTGTTCATCACCATCAATACTATCAATATTTATTTATTTATTTATAATCACTAAGAATATAACCAGTCTTTCTCTAAGTCCACAAGCCTGGTAAATGACCCTGAAATAGCTCCTATTAAACGTGAAATAGACCATATATATTTTCTAAAGAGGTCACAGAGAGGCCTTAGCCCCATCTACCAATGCAATTGAAGTTATGCTTTCAAATCCAAGATCTGCATTGCCCATGAGCCAGCCTTTCATGTAATTAAGATTAAAGATAAGAGGCAGAAGCTAGATTCCTTTTCAGAACTATTACTACACTTTGTCTGCCATTACAGAACCCCACAGACGGAGTGACTTAAAGAAAGATTATTTTTTCATACTTCTGGGGGCTGGAATTCCAAGGTCAGTGTGTCAGCATGATTGAGTTATGATCTGTCTCTCTTCCTAGTTTGCGAGTGGCTGGCTTCTTGCTGTGTCTTTATATAACAGAGAGAAGATGCCTTAGTGTCTCTTTCTCACCTTAGAAGGGCAGCAGCCCTATTAGATTGGAGCCCCATCCCTGCAAGTTCATGTATCATCTGTTCACAGGTCTTGTTTCTAAATATAGTCACATTAGGGGTTAGGGCTGGAGCACACCAATTTGAGTAATGGTGGACACAGTCAAGTCAGTAACACTGAGCAATAGGTTAGTCTCTCCTTTCATTTTCTTGTGTCTACCATTTTAACGTTAATATACTTTGAGGCCCATGTAATCAGGTTTGTTGGAAAACCAATAATTCATAGCATTTAATGGAGACTCATCAGATTCATAGTGACCTGAGGTCAACAGGACATACACCACATTTTCTCAGCTTCATTTACTGAATTAATCACTCCACAGAGAATTTACAGCTTTTCAAACCTTTTTTCTAGTCTCTATATCACTATATTTTCTCCTCCTTTTGAATACTGACAAAGACTCATTCAAACTGCTAAGCCCTATACACAATGGAGGACTAGCAATGTTAGGTCCGGAAAGCTCCAATATTACTCTCATTGTTCTTCATTCATTCCCTTGGGATTAACTATTTGTAAAATAATAGTAGCTTTCAGGAGCTTCCCTGGTAGCTTAGCTGGTAAAAAAATCCACCCGCAATGCAGGAGACTCCAGGTCAATTCCTAGGTCAGGATGATCCCCTGGAGAATGGACAGGCTACCCACTCCAGTATTCTTGGGCTTCCACGGTTGTTCAAATGGTAAAGAATCCATCTGAAGTGCAGGAGATCTGAGTTTGATCCCTGAGTTGGGAAGATCCTCTGGAGAATAGCATGGCAACCCAGTCCAGTATTCTTTCTGGAGAATCCCCATGGACAGAGGAGCTTGACAGGCTACAGTCCGTGGGACTGGAAAGAGTCGAACACAACCAAGTGACTAAGCATAGCTCAGCACAGTAGCTTTCATATTCTTTCCCCATTCATTGCACTCGAGATATTTTGACTTCAACATGTATTTAATTTATTAAAACTTTCTTAAACCTGTTATCATCCACTGTACCTGCTTCCCCATACTGCTCATAATTAGACAGAAATGCAAAGTGGATCACCAAAAGGATAATGAATAAAACATGATTATAGTATTTATTGTTGTTCAGTCACTAAATCACGTCCAACTTTTTGTGACCTCATAGATGGCAGCACACCAGGCTTCCCTGTCCTTCGCTATCTCCTGGAGTTTGCTCAAACTCAAGTCCATTGAGTCGATGATGCCATCCAACCATCTCATTTTCTGCCCTCAGTCTTTTCCCAGGATCAGGGTCTTTTCCACTGGTATTGTCTAATTTAATTAGATTACCAAAAGGATAAAAATAAAAGATAATAGTGTAACATATGCTGATTTTAAGAGAATAAGCTCGGATGTAAACTAAAGCTTACTATGGTTAAATACACTGAAGGGGAAAGAAATCTGAGAATACAATTCAGAACTTTAAATATCCACAAACTGGTTCAATTTCACTAAATTTCTGGACTTTTGCCTTAAACTAGCTCAATGGGAGTTGATAACTTATTGTCTCTTATGCTGTCAATCATGTTATATAAGGAGTCTACAATGGTGAGGCTGGGCTGGAAGAAAAAAGAGCTGGCAAGTTGCCATATTTAAACTTTCAAAAAACAGAGGGAGAAAAATCTACTTTAACAATAGCATGTCTGTCAATCCAGAAAATGTAGGTGCTGAACTCAGGAAATCAAAGAACTGTCTAGTGAAAATATGCTGGTCTCCAATGAAGGTTGAACCTGTAACAGATATGAAGCAGAAACTCTCCTGTTATCTCCACTTAACACACAATAAGCATAATCAAGTGAAGTATTTCCATGCCTGAAGACAGTTCCCAATGCTCTTAGAAAGAATAGTAATTTTCTTGAACAAAAAAATACACACACTTGATAATTGTACCCACATTTGCAGGACCAGACATTTGAAGTTCCAGGTTCCTTGACTTAAATCTATTGTTATCATTGGGAAAACAAGTAAATAATTAAATGCCATTTTGGAGAAACTTTTTTCAAATTTTTCCCTTATAAACAAATAAAAACATACCTCTCTTTGTCCAATGCTCTCTTCATTAATAATAAACATTTGATTTAAAACAGTGCCTCTCACCAAGGTGGTCAAACAATTTTATATATATGTCAATTCATCCTAGTGACCTGTATGCATGCATGCTCAGTCACTCAGTTGTGTCCGACTCTTTGTGACTCCATGGACTGTAGCCTGCCAAGCTCCTCTGTCTATGAAATTCTCCAGGCAAGAATACTGGAGTGGGTTGCCATTTCCTCCTCCAGGGTATCTTCCTGACTCAGAGATGGAACTGGCGCCTCCTGTATTATAGGTGGATTCTTCACCACTGAGCCGCCGGGGAAATCCAATAAGGACTACAGATAGTCATTAAAAATACAGTGCTCTACAGAAGTTTGAAAACAAACAAACAAGCATTGCACAGTCAACTCTTTTGTGAGTTTCTTATTGTATCTGACTTACAAAATAAAAATTTGACGTGCAGTTACAGTTTTGATCTTCAGGTGATCAATTGTAAGATGATATATGATTTCTCCTAAAGAACATTAGCTTAAAAGAAGAACAATTTATAACATATCTCCCATTCATCCCATCCATTTCCTAAGCCAAGATGCATGACTACACTTGCCCAACCTACCAATTCTCTCTTGACTTTATATAGTTAGAGAATATCAGGAGAATAGGGGTAAGATAAGCAGACATCTGAATGTAGCATCTTCAGTTTACCACAATGTGTTACCACATTTGTGTCCTATGAATAACAGTGTATGTTCATTTCTATGGTTTTAAAAAGTTGTTTAAAAATCTTAATTTAAAATTAATCGTGGTGAATCTTTCTACTTAAAAGAGCACCCTATTCCAGCTAGAAAACCAGTATAAGATAATTATATTTCAATGATATAGTTAAGAAGAAACCTAATTAAAGAAATGAAAAAAATAAAAATAAAATAAATCAGTGTTTGAGTTGTTCAATCTCTCAGTTATGTCCAGCTCTTTGGGACCCCATGCACTACAGCACACCAGGCTTACCTGTCCATCTCCAACTCCCAGAGCTTGCTCAAACTCATGTCCATCGAGCTGGTGATGCCATTCAACCATCTCATCCTCTGTCATCCCCTTCTCCTGTCTTCAATCTTTTCCAGCATCAGGGTCTTTTCCAATGAGTCGGCACTTCGCATCAGGTGACCAAAATATTGGAGCTTCAGCATCAGTTCTTCCAATGAGTATTCAGGGTTGATTTCCTTTAGGATTGATTGGTTTGCTCTCCTTTCAGTCCAAGGGACTCTCAGGAGTCATATCCAATGTCATAGTTCAAAAGCATCAATTCTTTGGTGTTCAGCCTTCTTTATGGTCCAAGAAAGAGAAAAACACATATGTTTTTTGAACTAGATTAACTAAGGCTTTGAGAATCTACCAGCTAATATGAAAGCAAACTTGAGTGTCTAGGATCTGAAGCAGCATAATTCCATTTAGCAAGTTCATAGTAACTAAATTCCCTTACCCCACGGCTTCATAGACCTGCCTGGAATAGCTCATCTAGGTGAAGGTTACTGCATGTTTAAATCCACACAACTCATTTGGGACACATTGACATTTTTTTTCCCCTCTCAAGTGCTGTTAATCTAATGGAATGAAAATAAAGGATAATGGAATTATATATTTCTAATTAGAGTGATGCACCTAGGAAATCTATGAAGACCCCAAATGTTTGCTAATGATTGAACTACACTTTCATTAATTAATTTGCATTAATATAAGATTAGAGAGAGGCTGTATTTCTTTTGTCCTTTCAACAGAAATGGAGACCCATGACCTTACTCTTTTAAATTGACATACTAAATAATTGCATGTTGAGTTATCACATATTGAATCTTTGCAAATGGCCTTCAATAATAATCTACCAAAAGATAACTTTAGTCTTGGAAAACTTTATAAAAATAATTACTCATTTACTCTCCATTTATAATATAAATTAACAGAACATGTAACATACAAGTTAGAGGAACTAGTCCTCCTAAGTCTGCAATTACTTTTGTGGTGTGAACATCATCGAGTGGATCAGTTCAGTTCAGTTCAGTTGAGTCTCTCAGTTATGTCCAACTTTGCAATCCCATGAATCACAGCATGCCAGGCCTCCCTGTCCATCACCAACTCCCAGAGTTTACGCAAATTCATGTCTATCGAGTCAGTGATGCCATCCAGCCATCTCATCCTCTGTCGTCCCCTTCTCCTCCTGCCCCCAATCCCTCCCAGCATCAGAGTATTTTCCAATGAGTCAACTTTTTGCATGAGGTGGTCAACTGTATCAAACTCTCCTTAAATCTTCATTTTCTGATTTGCAAATTGGAAGAATAAGAATGTGTAGTAAAGCCTGATTTAATCTTCAGCAAATCCATTTATACACCTGGTAGGGCACACACCAGCCTGGTAAAATGTAACTATCCAACTAGTTTATGGCCAAGGAAGTGCTGGCAGATATTATGAAAGCCAGTTACTGGCACTGTTCATAAAATCTTCTCACAAACAATACTCCATTCACTCTTCTTTCTGTAGGAACTCTGGAAATGAACTGAAAATAATAGAGCTTTAGGACCTAATACCAGGGATTTCTAATGTATAGCTGATAACATCTATTCATTTAGATCAAAAGTCTGTTTTGAACTTTATGTGGATGAGCTAAATGGATATTGTGTTATGCTATTTTGTTTTTTCTTACTATAGTAGTTACTATTACCTCAGCTAATATAGATTGAGTTAATTCTTAGATCCAAAATAATCCTTTGATGTTGCCGTTTGACTCTATGGTTAAAGTCTATAGCTGACTGTACATAGCTGAGGAAAAAAAAAACATAATTTTACTTTTATATATGCCTTAGAATATCAGAAATAAATATTTGTGTAAAATGTATTCTTCATTCAATTCACTTATCTCAAAATGAAGCAAACTGTCTAAAGATTTTACAATTTTAAAATATTTTTCATATATTTTCAGTGTACTTTCTGATATACAAGTTAAATCACAAAGGTAAATTTAACCAAAGTACCTCATACAATATGCAACCTTCTGTTTAGATTGTACAATTTGAAATTCAAACAGTTTTCATCTTTGTGTTATCAGTGCCTATCAGGTGATGAGGAAGGTATTTAAGCTCAAAGCAAACCTAGACTAAGGGTCATGTATTACTGATTGCTGAGTAATAGATTACCCTAACATTTAGTATTTTACAATAATACAGGTGTATTATCTTGCATTTTCTTTTGACCTAGCTCATTCTGTCCCTATATTTCACACTCTTTCAGAACCCAGCAATCAAGGTATCTATTGAGATTAGTATCTTCTGAAGGCTCAGTTATGGAAGGATATACTTTCACTACAACTTGGCAGCTTCCCAGTTCTTCAAGTGTCGTCAGATTAAGGACCTCATTTCCTTGTTGGATACTGTCCAAAGTTAGCCCCTTCGGTTCTCAGCACATGGGCCACTCCCTGTTGGCAGCTTGCTCTATCAAAGCCAGCAAGATATGGAGAGAGTCAACTAGCAACACAGAAGTCCCTGTCTCCCGTAACCTAATTACAGAAATGAAGTTCCTCAATATTGTTATTTTATATTGATTAGTAGCAGATTATTCAGGGGGTGGGAGGAAGCTGTAGATATCTGAAGGCAAGAGCACTGGGAGTTATTTAAGAGGGCACTTGACAGAGATCATCTTTGAATTTTTTATGATTATATCTCACAAATAACTAACACAATTGGATGTCTAGGATAGACTTTGATAAAATACTTCCCTGTCATTTCTTTCTTTTGCTATTAACCAGGTTCTGGAGAAAAGACAAAGAGAAAAACAAGGAAGAAAAAGAAGACAAGGAGATAGAGTAAGAAGAAAAAAAGGGAATATAGAGAAAGAAATGAACAGAAGGTGTTAACTTGTATGAATTTCATTTTCTGTTATGCAGTCACGTCTATCTGAATGAGCAACATGGTGGGTACTCCTGTATATATTATAACAAAATAAGCCAGTGAAGGTGAGGCAGTGCTGGAGAGACCTGGCTTAGTACACTGAAAGATTCATAGCATGGATGTGTGTGTTGAAAGTTAGAAACATAAATAGCTGTGAAGGGAACAAGAACTGGCACTTTTATAGAGATTATATGGCAGGACTAGTTATGCGTAAACTAACTGCATTGGATCACGGGACTCTTGGAAGATGATCTCGTCAAAATAGGGCGTGATCATTTTATTGCTCCAAAAAACATAACTTGATCTCAATCTATCTGAATGATGACGTCTATGAAATAATAATGCCTGAAATGTACATAGAATTTTATGACCTTTTTATAAAATAATTATTTCATTTTGTTCTCATAAGCCACCTCCTCCTCTCATATATACAGATTTGCCAAGGCACCCACTACTACTAAAAATTCTTCCTTGGCTCCACATTATAAGGAAGATGAAGTCCAGACTCCTTCACCTAACTTACAAAGCCACTAAAGACTAGCACATGCCTGCATTATCCCACTCATGTCTCCCACTTTACACTTCCGTCTTCTGTTCTAAAACCACTTCTGTATCTGTCACATAGACCAACCTTTAGGCATTTGTTCATGCTCTAGGTTAGAATCTCTCAGTCTCAGCACTACTGACATTTTGGACCAGATAATTTTCTGTTGGGGGGGGGGGGATGGTGTGTGTCCTGAACATTGTAGAAGATATAGCAGCTACCCTTGGGCTGCATGATTGTGACAAGCAAAAGAGTCTGCAAATATCAGCAAGTGCCTCTTGGGAATAGGAGTAGCAAACTAGACCTCCCTTGAGAAACACAAGTCTAGATCATGTTCCATTCTGTTTTCTTCATCTAGGAGATTCTACTCTTATTTCTCCTACTGACTGACTCTCTGACATGTTCTTAGAAGTCATCTCCATTGAGCACAGCCACTATGGAAAGCAGCATGAAGTTTCTTCAGAAAATTAAATGCAGAATTACCATATGATCCAGCAACCCCATTCCTGGGTACACATCCAAAGAAAAGGAAAACAGAACATCAAAGAGATATCTGCACGTGTCACATGCTCATTCTGGCATTATTTTCAACAGACATGATACAGAAACAACCTAAGTAACCATCAAGAGAGGAATGGATGGAAAAGATGTGGCACACAATGGAATATTGTTCAACCATGATAAAAAATAAAGCCCTTTCATGTGCAATAGCATGTATATTATACTAAATGAAATAAGCCAGACAGAGAAAGAGAAACATTACATATCATTTACACAGGGATCTTATGAAAGCGGGGTGGAGGGGGGATGTCAAACTCATACAAACAGAGAAGTTTCCAAGGGGAGAAGCAGGGCAGGGGCAGTGGGGTTTGAGGAGAACACAGTTTATTAAAAAGGCACAAACTTTCACCTATGAGATGAATGTAAACAGAGGAGCTAATATAAAACACAGTGGCAATTGTGTAACTGAAAGAAGAGATGCCTCCATTGGAAAGCCTTTTTTTTCCAGTTCAGCACTCCAGACTGAATTAGATGCCCACTTTGATTCCGGTCTCTATCTAAGCCCTAGGCACAATATTCAGAAGGATTGTTTCAATCTTAGTTTCACTGTATATTAGCTATATAACCACGAGTATTTTACTCAATCTATGATTTTACTTTTTTTGCCTCATCTCTAGAAAAGGGGTGATGATACTAAGCATTTCACAGTATCTGACACATACCTATTCAGCACTCAATGGGTCCATATTATCACCATTTGCCTTTGTTACTTTTTGAGGGGAAGCATGGTGAATTCTACTTCATTAGGTATTATAACATGGATTTTTAAATTTAAAGTTTATATCATGCTGTAGAATCAAATCTAAATAATAATTGAGTTATTCATCATTTTATATTTTTGTAGCAACATGCTTACCTTGGTGAAGAATATCTTCACTTTATTAAAGGATTATTTATATCAGTTTGTATTATATAGCCAATGAACTATTGGCTAAACTTGCTGCTAAACTTGGCCCATAGGAATAAACACTTTACTGAAACATGGATTTCATTTCTCTGTTCCTTCATAGAGGAGTTGTGCTGTGAGAAGAGTTCGGTATGGGCTACTTGAGAGTAAAATTTTTATATAAAGCAGCAAAAAGACAAATTTCAGAAAAAACATAAAAATATTCATAATTCACACTCTGCATTGATATGCTAAGGAAATTAGCGTAGCAGAACTGTTTAAGTATTTACACAGGCAAAAATTCCTGAAAAATACATAAATGCTTTTTAAAATGCAATTAAAAGATACAGAAAACTTTACTGAGAACTCAAAGGAAGTCTTAGGAATACACAGTCTGAAAAACAAAAAGATAAACTGGTTGATGAAAGGATGAATGAACAGATGGTGTGTAAGGCAAAATAACGTGAAATTGTAAGTATCAGCTTATCTGGCAATGGCATTTTGAAGATGTCATAATTCATGGATCTGAAAGCAGGCCAGTTACCCTGGATTCAGCATTATTACTGAGGATCTTTAAAAGACAGAAGAATGAGGCAGAAGAGTCAAAGAATGAGATGGAAAAACAGAATCAGGGATCAGAGTAACAAAGATAATAAGATGGTACGCTAATGGATTTAAAGATGGAAAAAGGGATCATGAGCTCAAGAAAGCAAGCTGCTTCTAGAGCTGGAAAAGCAAGGGAATGGATTGTCCTCTGGAACCTCCAGAAAAGCCTTTGGTCAATGAGAACACAGCCCTGCCAACACCTTGATTCTAGCTCAGTGAAGTCTATTT
Source organism: Oreotragus oreotragus (assembly GCA_006410675.1). Taxonomy (NCBI): domain Eukaryota; kingdom Metazoa; phylum Chordata; class Mammalia; order Artiodactyla; family Bovidae; genus Oreotragus; species Oreotragus oreotragus. Next base: position 105,272 of record SJYX01011060.1, on the reverse strand, counting down.
TAGTCTTCTGACTTCCAGATGTATAATATAACTCTCTGTTGTGTTAAGCCTCTGAATTTGTGGTAACTTATCATAGCACTGGAAAAATAAAAGACCCTGATGCTAGGAAAGATTGACAGCAGGAGGAGAATGGGGCAACAGAGGATGAGACGGTTGGATGGCATCACCAACTCAATGGACTTGAGTTTGAGCAAGCTCCAGGGTATAGTGAAGGACAGGGGAGCTTGGTGTGCAGCAGTCCATGGGGTTGGAAAGAGTCAGACGTTACTTAACGACTGAACAACAACATTATAGCACTAACAGATTTATGTGATAAAGCAAGTATAGTCCAGTATTTATTGTAGAACATAGGTCATGGGTATATTGATGTACACTATATACTTCTTCCAATTTAGGTGTATGTTTGAAAAATTTTATTAAAAAAAAAAGTTTATGGGCTTCCCAGGTGGCTCATTAGTAAAGAACCCGCCTGCAGATGGGGGGTGGGGGACACAGGTTCAATCCCCGCCCCGGTAAGATCACACACGTCATGCGCCCCAAGTCTTGAGCCTGTACTACAGAGCCCGGGAGTCGAAACCACTGAGCTGCTGTATGGCAGCTACTGAAGGCTGTGTGCCCTCGAGTCCTTGCTCCAGAGCAAAGAGAAGGCCCTGCAACGAGAAACCTGCAACTAGAGAGGAGTCCCCGCACATGACAACTAAAGAAAAGCCAGCAGTGAAGACTCCTTGCAGCCAAAAATAAATAAATATATTTTAAAACTGTTTAAAAGTAAATTGAAAAAGAGAGACTAGTATATTGTAGAAATGATATTAAAATTGAGTTGTCAACAGTAATTGATTGATTTTTTATGCATTAATTTCTTATTCATTTTCAGTTCTGTGTTCAGTTGCTCAGTCATGTCCGACTCTTTGCGACCCCGTGGACTCTGGCCTGACAGGCTTCTCTGTCCATGGGCTTTTCCAGGCAAGAGTACTGGAGTGGATTACCATTCCTTATTTCAGAGGAACTTCTCAACCCATGGATTGAACCCTGTTCTCCTGCAGGCAGGTTCTTTACCATTTGAGCTACAGGGAACTCCTTAATTTCCCTATGTACATTTAAAAAAATCTCAGTCTTGGTTTAGAATGCTAGTGCTTGACAGATACGAATAGAGTATTAGGTAAGGATATAGACTCCAATTAAAATTGCTTACCTTTTCTGAATTCACGTGAACTAGCCTGTGGTTGGGAAAGGTGTCATCAGAAGCATAATATAGGTGAGAGTTTTTGAGCTCCCAAACACTAAATGGAAATTATGAAATGCTACTCATTTATGATTTTCTGAAAAAGTCTCACAGTGTCGCTGGTTTAATGAATAACCAGTAATCCTGAGAAGTGGAGAGATGGAATGAGCATTAGTAATTTTTTCTTGTCTTGATAAAGATTTTGGGATTAAGGACAAAAGCTAAATTAATTTAGCTTGTTGTTTCATATATACACTGCTGCTGCTGCTGCTAAGTCACTTCAGTTGTATCCGACTCTGTGTGACCCCATAGATGGCAGCCCACTAACTCCCAGAGCTTGCTCAAACTCATGTCCATCGAGCTGGTGATGCCATTCAACCATCTCATCCTCTGTCATCCCCTTCTCCTGTCTTCAATCTTTTCCAGCATCAGGGTCTTTTCCAATGAGTCGGCACTTCGCATCAGGTGACCAAAATATTGGAGCTTCAGCATCAGTTCTTCCAATGAGTATTCAGGGTTGATTTCCTTTAGGATTGATTGGTTTGCTCTCCTTTCAGTCCAAGGGACTCTCAGGAGTCATATCCAATGTCATAGTTCAAAAGCATCAATTCTTTGGTGTTCAGCCTTCTTTATGGTCCAAGAAAGAGAAAAACACATATGTTTTTTGAACTAGATTAACTAAGGCTTTGAGAATCTACCAGCTAATATGAAAGCAAACTTGAGTGTCTAGGATCTGAAGCAGCATAATTCCATTTAGCAAGTTCATAGTAACTAAATTCCCTTACCCCACGGCTTCATAGACCTGCCTGGAATAGCTCATCTAGGTGAAGGTTACTGCATGTTTAAATCCACACAACTCATTTGGGACACATTGACATTTTTTTTCCCCTCTCAAGTGCTGTTAATCTAATGGAATGAAAATAAAGGATAATGGAATTATATATTTCTAATTAGAGTGATGCACCTAGGAAATCTATGAAGACCCCAAATGTTTGCTAATGATTGAACTACACTTTCATTAATTAATTTGCATTAATATAAGATTAGAGAGAGGCTGTATTTCTTTTGTCCTTTCAACAGAAATGGAGACCCATGACCTTACTCTTTTAAATTGACATACTAAATAATTGCATGTTGAGTTATCACATATTGAATCTTTGCAAATGGCCTTCAATAATAATCTACCAAAAGATAACTTTAGTCTTGGAAAACTTTATAAAAATAATTACTCATTTACTCTCCATTTATAATATAAATTAACAGAACATGTAACATACAAGTTAGAGGAACTAGTCCTCCTAAGTCTGCAATTACTTTTGTGGTGTGAACATCATCGAGTGGATCAGTTCAGTTCAGTTCAGTTGAGTCTCTCAGTTATGTCCAACTTTGCAATCCCATGAATCACAGCATGCCAGGCCTCCCTGTCCATCACCAACTCCCAGAGTTTACGCAAATTCATGTCTATCGAGTCAGTGATGCCATCCAGCCATCTCATCCTCTGTCGTCCCCTTCTCCTCCTGCCCCCAATCCCTCCCAGCATCAGAGTATTTTCCAATGAGTCAACTTTTTGCATGAGGTGGTCAACTGTATCAAACTCTCCTTAAATCTTCATTTTCTGATTTGCAAATTGGAAGAATAAGAATGTGTAGTAAAGCCTGATTTAATCTTCAGCAAATCCATTTATACACCTGGTAGGGCACACACCAGCCTGGTAAAATGTAACTATCCAACTAGTTTATGGCCAAGGAAGTGCTGGCAGATATTATGAAAGCCAGTTACTGGCACTGTTCATAAAATCTTCTCACAAACAATACTCCATTCACTCTTCTTTCTGTAGGAACTCTGGAAATGAACTGAAAATAATAGAGCTTTAGGACCTAATACCAGGGATTTCTAATGTATAGCTGATAACATCTATTCATTTAGATCAAAAGTCTGTTTTGAACTTTATGTGGATGAGCTAAATGGATATTGTGTTATGCTATTTTGTTTTTTCTTACTATAGTAGTTACTATTACCTCAGCTAATATAGATTGAGTTAATTCTTAGATCCAAAATAATCCTTTGATGTTGCCGTTTGACTCTATGGTTAAAGTCTATAGCTGACTGTACATAGCTGAGGAAAAAAAAAACATAATTTTACTTTTATATATGCTTTAGAATATCAGAAATAAATANAGTTACTATTACCTCAGCTAATATAGATTGAGTTAATTCTTAGATCCAAAATAATCCTTTGATGTTGCCGTTTGACTCTATGGTTAAAGTCTATAGCTGACTGTACATAGCTGAGGAAAAAAAAAACATAATTTTACTTTTATATATGCTTTAGAATATCAGAAATAAATATTTGTGTAAAATGTATTCTTCATTCAATTCACTTATCTCAAAATGAAGCAAACTGTCTAAAGATTTTACAATTTTTAAATATTTTTCATATATTTTCAGTGTACTTTCTGATATACAAGTTAAATCACAAAGGTAAATTTAACCAAAGTACCTCATACAATATGCAACCTTCTGTTTAGATTGTACAATTTGAAATTCAAACAGTTTTCATCTTTGTGTTATCAGTGCCTATCAGGTGATGAGGAAGGTATTTAAGCTCAAAGCAAACCTAGACTAAGGGTCATGTATTACTGATTGCTGAGTAATAGATTACCCTAACATTTAGTATTTTACAATAATACAGGTGTATTATCTTGCATTTTCTTTTGACCTAGCTCATTCTGTCCCTATATTTCACACTCTTTCAGAACCCAGCAATCAAGGTATCTATTGAGATTAGTATCTTCTGAAGGCTCAGTTATGGAAGGATATACTTTCACTACAACTTGGCAGCTTCCCAGTTCTTCAAGTGTCGTCAGATTAAGGACCTCATTTCCTTGTTGGATACTGTCCAAAGTTGGCCCCTTCGGTTCTCAGCACATGGGCCACTCCCTGTTGGCAGCTTGCTCTATCAAAGCCAGCAAGATATGAGAGAGTCAACTAGCAACACAGAAGTCCCTGTCTCTTGTAACCTAATTACAGAAATGAAGTTCCTCAATATTGTTATTTTATATTGATTAGTAGCAGATTATTCAGGGGGTGGGAGGAAGCTGTAGATATCTGAAGGCAAGAGCACTGGGAGTTATTTAAGAGGGCACTTGACAGAGATCATCTTTGAATTTTTTATGATTATATCTCACAAATAACTAACACAATTGGATGTCTAGGATAGACTTTGATAAAATACTTCCCTGTCATTTCTTTCTTTTGCTATTAACCAGGTTCTGGAGAAAAGACAAAGAGAAAAACAAGGAAGAAAAAGAAGACAAGGAGATAGAGTAAGAAGAAAAAAAGGGAATATAGAGAAAGAAATGAACAGAAGGTGTTAACTTGTATGAATTTCATTTTCTGTTATGCAGTCACGTCTATCTGAATGAGCAACGTGATGGGTACTCCTGTATATATTATAACAAAATAAGCCAGTGAAGGTGAGGCAGTGCTGGAGAGACCTGGCTTAGTACACTGAAAGATTCATANACACTTCTCTAACTATTTACTCTCATCAAAATTAAATATTGCATAATATTTGCATCTCCATCCAATGGAACTGAATTTTAAAGCCACCATTCTCTGCGAGTACTTACAACTCTGTTAGGAGCAAAAAATAAATGAATAAAACAGAGGAAAAAAGAGAAGAAAGCAAAAGTCTTCAGCATTCCTCTTGATGTGGCCACTTTATCACATGGCTTGAGTGAACAGAAGGCAATGTCTGGGTTAACTCTGTTGATGTACGCATCTGAAATTAGTGATTTCAGACAGCAGTGCCAGGAGATTTCAGGTACTCTTCGGTCAATAGCACCTCACTTTTCCTCTGTGCATTTGGCTTGGCACACATGACAAGAGTAAGTGAGACTGAGACATCCAATCTAAGAAGATTCCACAAAGTATTGTTTGATGCCACACAGTTGGGAATACTTGATCTTTCTGTCTTAGCTGTGTGGCCAGCTTCATAGAGATGGGCCATGATGAATCAGAATAATTGAATTTCATGGCTCTTTTCAGCTTCTGTCACACAGAAAATGAAAAAAAGAAAGAAAAATCACACTTTTAAATATACTTACCAAAGAACTGTAGGAATAAACTGTAACTGTAGGAATAAAACCTGAAACAAATATTGAAGCTTAACAATGGTTAAGATGAACCCAGAAGAAATTGCTATTCCTAGTGTCAGTTACTATGTTACTGAGGCTGGCCAGGGAATGGAAGGCAGCTGTAGGCTTTATTAGGAGTTAAGGGGCACCCTGATGCTGTGCTTTGTCAGAAAAATGCTGCAGTGGATAGATATAGAGGTCACACTGCTGATTCTTAATATTTCAGAATTGTCGCCCCTGTATAGAATACCACCTCATTTAAACATCGCATTTCTTCAAATAGGTCTTTGACTCACCTTCCGGCTTTAAATTCATGAGAGTGTAACAATACTGAGGTTTGGAGTCATAGAAGTATTTATAATTTCGGCCTTGTTGAGCATTCCCCCTTCATTTGGTGAGAATGAAGCTTATCTTTGTGATCTCCTTATATCCCTTTTTTATGCAGATCTGATAGACTTAACTACCATACACACACACACACAAAGGATGGATATAAATATATATATATGGATATAAATATATATACTTATATATTTATATATATATATTTTGTTCCATAGCAACTGTGTCTCAACTAAGACCAATGAGACTCTGCTAGGATAATGCCAGAATGTGAACACTGGAACTGAGATGAGAACAACAAAAGATCAAAAGNTGCAGATCTGATAGACTTAACTACCATACACACACACACACAAAGGATGGATATAAATATATATATATGGATATAAATATATATACTTATATATTTATATATATATATTTTGTTCCATAGCAACTGTGTCTCAACTAAGACCAATGAGACTCTGCTAGGATAATGCCAGAATGTGAACACTGGAACTGAGATGAGAACAACAAAAGATCAAAAGTAAAATAGGGGATGCTAATCTTCCTGGGAGAACCCTGCCGTGAAGATGCTGCTCATCTCTTCTTACAGAGGAAAGTCCAGATTGTGCTGGTCCTGATTTCTATCCACCCGAAGCCTGGTTTACTTTACTTTTGCAAGTTAACCCACACATTCAACAGATGACGAGAGGCCATTTCTGTTGCTAAAAGCAATAAACCCTTTTTCTCCTCAAGTCATTTACTTTTCTAACTTATCACTTGATGTTTCCTTTGATTTGAACAGTAACATAGGTTTAAAGGTCTTCCCAGGTGGCGCTTGTGGTAAAGAACCTGCCTGCCAATGCAGGAGAACTAACAGACATGAGTTTGATTCCTGGGTTGGGAAGACCCCCCTGGAGGAGGGCATGGCAACCCACTCCAGTATTCTTGCCTGGAGAATCCCATGGACNTAGGTTTAAAGGTCTTCCCAGGTGGCGCTTGTGGTAAAGAACCTGCCTGCCAATGCAGGAGAACTAACAGACATGAGTTCGATTCCTGGGTTGGGAAGACCCCCCTGGAGGAGGGCATGGCAACCCACTCCAGTATTCTTGCCTGGAGAATCCCATGGACAGAGGAGCCTGGCGGGCTACAGTCCATAGATTCAAAAAGAATCAGACACAACTGAAGCGACTTAGCCTGCATGCATACACATAGAGCTTAAAACCATTCTTATTTTATTTTTATTATTTTTAGGTAATAATATCCTAATTTGAGAAACATAGATCTCCTTCATATTTGAGAAACAAAGATTAAAAGTCAATGAGGACTTACCTTTTTGCCAGGCACTGTGATTAGCCATTTTCAAATATTATTTCCTTCAGTCTTCACAAAATCTAAATCACTATGTAACTTGGCTTTTAAATATTTGTCTTATTTTATTGTTATTCTTTTTCTAGAGAAAGATAACAAGCTAATTGTACAGTGCTAACTAGAGAAACAATTAAAGGTGCATAAGATGCATATCATATATTGGATTGGCAAAAAAATTCATTCAAGATTTTTACTTTTCATGAAGACCCTAATGAATACTTTGGCCAACCCAATATATGACAGATGCAAATAGATGTAGAGAAAAATATATATATATTTATTTCAGTTCTCCCAATGTTGTATACATGGTATGTAGTTTTCCATATATGTTTTACAGAGAGGAAGTTTCAGAGTGAGGCTTTGAACCTAGTGCTTTGTGACTACAAAGCCTACCACAGTCTTCTGCAGTTATTACCAAAGGGCCTAGTGTAGAGTATTGTCTTCTCTAGATATTTATTATCTTTAGATTTATTTCTTCATGAGGCTTAAATATGTTTTGTTTTGTTTTATTTTGACTATATGACTATTTCAGCTTAAGGAAAACAAAGAAGAAACTGTTTATAAATTCTCAACGACCTTTAAAGCAGAAACAGCTGTTGGGTTACATTGGTCTTGAGTGAATACAGACATTTCTGAGATGGATAGACTGTAGAATTCACGTGCATTGTCATCTTACTCTTTGAGAAAACATGGAGAAAGCTGTGGGGACTAATTTATTGCATTTTAAAAGTAAAAGTAAATGCCATATCGTAATATAAAGTGACAGTCTGATTACATTCACTGATGAACCTGGTTCCTGAATTTCTATTGATAGTGATAAATAATCCCAAGGAGAGTTAGGTCCTCACCTTTGAAGACTTTGTCTGAAAGCTGAATGATATACGGATCCATTTTGGGGAGAATTTACTCATAACCCCCTAGTTAAATCATGTTAATATACTGTTATGAATCTAGTTTTAAATCCCTTACACTTATAGTCATTATATAACCAAAAACAAAGACAAATACAAGTTATTAACTACAAGCTAACCTACAAAGCCAGTACATTTCAAATTAATAACATTAATTTAATTTAAAGGAAGATTTATTTTGTGGAATTTAAATTGTTGCCCATATATGAATGTGGTACTAACTGCTATGGTTATAGGGACTCTTGAATTTGTTTTGTATTTATTACCTAGCCCTGGGGGTGATGCAATTTCCCATTGTTTTTTGTATTCGAATCCCTGGGTGATTTTAATTCAAACAAGCTATCAAATAATATTTTCAATAACTTTCTTAGATATTATCATTAGTATAGCAAGCCTATGATTATTTTTTTCTTTCAGTTTTCAGATATAATTGACATACAGCACTGTATAAGTGTATAATGTAAAGCATAATGATTTGACTTAAATACATCAAGAAATGATTATCACAATAAGTTCAGTGAACATCCGTCATCTTGTATAGGTACAAAAGAGAAAAAGAAAATATCTTTTCATTATGATAACAGCACAAGATATACTCTCTTCATAATCTTCACATATAATGTATAGTAGTGTTAATAATATAAATCATGTGTGCCTTACATCCCTGTGTGCTAGCTGTGGTGATATATGGCAAAACCAATATAATATTGTAAAGTAAAAAAAAATAATAAAGAAATAAAATTTGCGACAAAAATTAAATTAAAAAAAAGATTATGCAAATAAAGTACTCAACAGGAAAAAAGAAAAATCTGTTTAGACTGCCATGGGGATTTTCCAGGCAGGAATACTGAAGCAGGTTGCCACGCCCTCCTCCAGGGTATCTTCCCAACCCAGGGATTGAACCCAGGTCACTTGCAATGCAGGTGGATTCTGTACCATCTGAGCCACCATGGAAGCCCACATTACTTCCCTAGTACTTATTTAATATCTTACAACTAGNACAGGAAAAAAGAAAAATCTGTTTAGACTGCCATGGGGATTTTCCAGGCAGGAATACTGAAGCAGGTTGCCACGCCCTCCTCCAGGGTATCTTCCCAACCCAGGGATTGAACCCAGGTCACTTGCAATGCAGGTGGATTCTGTACCATCTGAGCCACCATGGAAGCCCACATTACTTCCCTAGTACTTATTTAATATCTTACAACTAGAAACCTGTAACTCTGGACACCTTCATCCAGTTCTCTCTCCCCTTACTTGCTGCTATGGTAACCACAAATCAGATCTCTGTTTCTCTTTGTTTGTTTTTAAAGTTTAATTGACCTATACAACTCTTTTAATTTCTGGTGCACAATAAAATGATTAAATATTTCTATACTTTTCAAATTGATCCTCACAGTGAGTCCAGTTATTGTATGTCACCATATGAAGATATTGCATGGTTATTGAATATATTCCCTACACTGTACATTACATGACTGATTTATTTGCACCTGGAGCTTGTGCCTCTTAATCTTCCTTGCTTACATCTATCCTCCTCCTCTCTCTCCCTTCTTGCCACCATGTTTGTTCTCTGCATTTATAATTATTCTTGCTTTGTTAGATTCCACAGATAAGTGAAATTACAGACTGGGTGTTTTTCTCTGACTTATTTTACTCAGTATAACACCCTTTAGGTCCATCCATGTGGTCACAAACAGCAAAATTTCATTCTTTTTTGTGGTTGAACAGTATTTCACATCTTCTTTGTCCATTCATGTGTTGGTGAGCACTTAGATTGCTTCCGTTTCTTGACAATTGTTAATAATGCTGAAATGAACATAGAAGTGCCCATATCTTTTCTAATCAGCCTTTTCTGTTTTCTTTGAAAAAATACTCAGGATTGGAACCCTCTGCAATTTAACAGAGCTATTTGGCAACCAAGAATATTTTAAATTAGGGGATTCGATGTCTTAGTCTGAGTTTTTCTGAAACAAAATCTAAGACAAAAGTTTACATATTAATGGTTTCTTTGGAAGTGTGATTTTCTGGAGTCAGAATAAAGGCCCTTGAAGCAGAGAGAAAACATGTGAAAGTTCATCCAAACTTATGTTACTGAATTGGCCACCTCAAGGGAATACTGTATGCTCAATCCAAGAGAGTTCTAAGAAGCCTCTGGTGTGTTTCAAAATCACCCGTCTCAGAAGTAAAAAGGGAAATTATTCATCACTGGTTCATCCTCCAACAAGTGAGTACTGTGACTACAAGACTGCCAAACCCTTCGTGGGGCACTCTAAGTGAAAGGAGATCTCTGGGCAGAAAGTCAGACGACTTGCTGTGTATTTGGAAGTTTCTGTCTGATTACACTAGTGCCAAGCAGCTCGAAGCCTGTGAAACTGTCCACAGCAGCGGTGGCTGGAATAAGATATGAGACCAAGGGATACTGAATCCACACACAGAGGCTTTACCATTCACTCAGACACTAAAATCTTAGATGATTTGGAATATTATATCTTTATATGATTAAAATAATCAACAGTCACTTAAAATTTGTCATAGAGGTCACATGGGGACAGCCTGTTGAGAAACATTCTTACCATATCTTATTCATGAGTGTCTCAATTATTCAGCAAGTTTAACTATAGTTCTCAAAATATCTGTATACCAATTTCCTTACAGATGTTTGTCAATGCAAGTTCTCAGAAAAAAGCATAGACATTTTTTTCAAAATAATAGATTCTTTTTATTGAATTCAACATACTTTCTCAAAATTTTTTTTTGCTTATTCTGCTATATTTTTGGAATTCAAAAATGACCAGACCATAAACATTAGATGTCCCAAAGTCTTGCTGGGAAAGCAGGCACCTAAACCACAAATCTTATAGGATTCCATAGCTGGCATATACTCAAAGTGATTGTGAGACTATAATGTGTGTTTTCTACATACAAAGAGCATATTTCATATAAACAATGGGCATTCAAAAAATCGGCAGCTTAATTTCAAATGTGTAGCAATGATAACAATGCAAGCACATTACAGGAAGGGAAAATGAAAGGATTTTCCATGACCAATTTAGGCTGAAATTTTTATTTGAGATAGTGAGAGGGTGGAATTGTTCCTTTGATCTAATTATCATAGTAAACCCATGCATGTTATGTTAAGTCTAGGGACTGAAAACCACCCGTTAGCTTAATTCCAGTTAAATTAGATTGAGAAAAATGGAATTGTGAGCTTTAAAATTTATTCTTAATCCATATTTTCATATATAATAAGCTAAATTTAGGAATATTTTCTATCATAGTAACACTGATATTTGCCAAGATACAAATAAAGCACACACACACACATACATATAACCATTCAAATATGTATATATGTATGTACATATATATACATAAACAAATGAGTATATTTGTATGTAGGGCTGTAATAAATATCAAGGGTGAAAGTACTCTTTTAGGGCAGTAAACTTTTGTGCATAACTGAAAAAAAAGGAACAGCACTAGATAAAACCATCCTGCCTCCTCAAAAGCCTAATGAAGCATAAAAATATTGAGTAAATTAATTCTTTAATATGGCTCTGACAGCCAACTGCTTTCAGATATACAAAAAGTATAGACATTTGTTTTCATCATGTTACTTTACATAAATAACGTGGTGTAATTACTACCACTCTCATGCTTCTTTGGTGGCATTATTTTTGCATATAAAATAATCTTGATCAGAACAAAATTCTATGGCATTGTGCCTTTTGGACTCTGTGGGAGAGAGCAAGGGCAGGATGATATGGGAGAATGGTATTGAAACATGTTAATTATCACATGTGAAATGAATCGCCAGTCCAGTTTTGATGCATGATACAGGGTGCTCGGGGCTGGTGCACTGGGATGACCCAGAGGGANTGGACTCGATGGACGTGAGTCTGAGTGAACTCCGGGAGATGGTGATGGACAGGGAGGCCTGGCGTGCTGCGATTCATGGGGTCGCAAAGAGTCGGACACGACTGAGCCACTGAACTGAACTGGTGGCTCAGACAGTAAAGAATCTGCCTGCAATGCAGGAGACCTGGGTTCGTTCCCTGGGTAGGGAAGATCCCCTGGAGAAGAAAATGGCAACCCGCTCCAGTATTCTTGCCTGAAGAATCCCAAGGACAGAGGAGCCTGGCAGGCTACAAGTCATGGGGTCACAAAGAGTCGGATATGCCTGAGTGACTAACACTTTCACTTTCAATTCAAACCTCAAGGGGCAAACTTCTATATGTGCAGCTGCATGGGTTAACAAGGTGGGCTGAGCCTGAGCGCTTTTCTAGGTGCATGCATAAAGGCACCCTACTGAGCTTGGGTGGGTGTGATAGTGGCTGTGAGCCACTGGCAATGCAGGACACTTGGTGTGCGTGCCCAGGCCAGAGGCAACCTAGATACTAGGAGCTGCCCGGGGAAGCAGCAAGTCAGTGTGGAGTCAGCTGAGGGGTTGCACCCCTAGTTCCCTTCTCTCCCCTCTTGGCATGTTGCTCCCCCTCCACAGGGCTCTGAGGAGCTGGTCTTACCCACCCCCAAATCTCTGCCCTCTCTAAAACATTTAGCAATTCATTTTAACAGAAGATTGTTCTTGGAGAGATAATGTAGCTCTCCAAACACAGTTTTAAAAAAGGGCTCTCAGAGTCAGGACAGAAATGACATTTTGTGTCCCATCCTTGGTCTCAGTGGTGACGAAAGGACACCAGGGAGATCTGGGTGATCAGGGCTCAAAAGCTGCCTCTTTCCACACAGGCCCAGGTGGCCCTGCTTCTCAGCACAGATGAGACCCCTCCAGCAGGGTTCAGGAAGCGGCACAGGGCACCAAGTTTGGAGAGAGACAGGCCTAGGTTTAAATTCTGTTCTTATCCCTTACAACCTGCAAATCAGGCAAGATAATTCATCTCCCGACCCGGGTCCCCCGCATCCACAATCCTCAGGGATGAATAAGAAGCTGGCCTGACGGTGCCTGGCTGGGTAGCACAAACTAACAGATGATAACATGACCTCAGAAAGTGCTCAGTTGACTGGGTGCTTCTGATGGCTGGATTTCTCTTTAAAAAATAAAGTTCGATGTGAAAGTGTCTTCCAAGGAATCCTTCATTCCTGATGCCTGAAAGGGCAAGTGAAGACCTAACACATTACCAACTTGTTCAAAAGCACAAGGACTCAAAGGAAGGGGAAAAAAAAGGAAATATAAGCAAAAATCTCCAGATGCCAAGCTTTCTCAAAACAATAACACTTGGTTCTGCATTTCTGCCTGTGAACATTAAAGGTGCATGGCTGGCTGGTAACAGCACCGAAGTGGCAAGAAGAGGGAGGGGGAGATGGCTCCTGAGAAGGGATTTGAAACCAGCGATGGCTGAGGCAGATGGCAGGGACAACCTTCTCAGCCGTGGCACACCTGAGGATGGGGAGGACAGGACGTCCTAAAGGCTCCAGATACAGCAGGGGGACGGCCACCATCCTCACACCCCCGCGCTGATCGACAGCAATGCCTCACCTCTGACCCTCACTCTCCACGGCAGCAGCTACATCACGAGGAACACCACACGTAAGCGGGTCCTGAGGGAGGTGGAAGACCCAGACATTAGGACACCAGAGAAAGACACGAGGGACTGGGCAGCTGCAAGCTACGAGCAAGGCAACTCAGCAGTGACCTCAAATCGGTCCTGGACTGCAGGCAATGACTGAGTACGCTGGGGAAGAATAAAGGAGTGTTCTAGAACAGGGCTGGTGATGTCCAAAGAGAGCAAGAGGCCACAGCCACGCAGCCTGTCTCTAGGAAGTCATACTTGTCTGTGTCCCATTTCTCATTTTCAGTGATTTGGCCAGAGCTGTCTTCTGATCCAAGATGGCATACACTCCCCCTTGCAACAAAACTACGTAGGTGCCAAGCTGAACTCTTTTGGCTAGAAATGCTCAATTTATCCCCAGGGTGTTACAAAGGCATTAATAACTCTAAGTCTGGTACAACCCCATTCTTAGAGAAAAGGCAGTTCTCCCATGCTACCAAAACTTTCACTGAATCGTTCAGTGGGAATATGGAGTCACTGTGGTGTCTTATTTCCTGAACACAAACACTGAATCCAACCACTTTCCAGTTCCTATCTTGGGAAGGTTCCTAAATCAGCTATGGCCAAATGTCTCCAGGGCTGAAGGTGCACAAAAGAGCAAGATGGAGGAGAAAACGATGTGGAAATGCCACTTGGAAGAGAGGCGTTGAAAAAGAAAAGAAATGCCACTTGGAAAAGAAACTGTGATTCCCATATGCAGACTTCCAGGTGCAGACTGATAGGCACAGTGCAGATGGAATTTGAAAGACTTGGTGAAATGAGCTACCAAGTCATGAGAAGACATGGGGGAACCTTCATGCTAAGTGAAAGCAGCCCATCTGAAAAGACTCCAGCTATAGGACATGCTGGAAAAGCCAAAACTATGGAGACAGTAAAAAGAGCAGTGGGTATCAAAGGCCCACAGGAAAGGAGGGATGAGTGGCTGAGCACAGGCATTTTTGGAGCAGAGAAATCATTCTGAAACTGTCATGGTGGATCCATGCCATTACTGTCAAATCCCATAGAATGTACACACACTGAACCCTAATGGAAACTATGGACTTCAGTTAATAATAATGTATCAATAGTGACTCATCAACTGCAATAAACAGGACTGTGTTAATAACAGAGAAAACAGGGGGGATGGAATTGGTGAGGGGGTGCAGGGGAGCTCTGTAATTTCTGGTCAGTTTTTCAACTAATATAAAGCTGTTCTAAAAGTAAAGCCTATTGATTTTTTGAAAAATGACTATCAGATACAGAGACTAGACTGGTGATTGGCTGGGGTGGGGTGAGGGGGATAAAAAGTGGGGAGGGAGTCAAAACTTGGAAACTTCCAATTATGAATAAGTCATGGGGATGTAATGTCACAGCGTAGCGACTACAGTTAGCAAACTGTATTGCATATTTGAAAGCTGCTAAGTCTAGAAATTCTCATCACAAGAAAAAAATTCTGTTATGGTGATGGATGTTAGGCTTATTTTGGTGATCATTTTTCAGTATATATGTCAAATCGTTACGTTGTACACCTGAAACAGAAGGGATGTCAACTAAACTTCAATTTTAAAACGTGCTTATAATTTTAAAAAATGACTACTGTTGTTGTGTGACAACACATAGCAATGTGACAGGCCGACCCTCTCGCTAATAGCCTTGAGAATCCTTATTATAACATATGGAAGTCTAAAACATCCTGATGCAGGGAAAGATTGAAGGCGGGAGGAAAAGGGGGTGGCAGAAGATGAGATGGTTGGATGGCATCACCGACTCAATGGACCTGAGTTTGAGCAAGCTCCAGGAGACAGTGAAGCACAGAGAAGCCTGGCGTGCTGCAGCCCATGGGGTCGCAAAGGGTCGGACACCCACTGAGCGACTGAACGACAAAAAGTCCCGACTGCCATGGGTCAACTGCCAGGCTGAGGGGACAGGCCAGCCTCCTCTTCACCCCTCAAAAGTCATTTAACCAGAGCTTCTATGAGAACTGAGCAGATCAAAGGAGAGAGAGCTGCTTTGTAAACAACTGCCATAATAATTTGCATTTAATGAGGGCTTGCTCTATGCAGGCAACGTGACTATTCAGAGAGGCCTTGCCCCTGAAGCCTCCTCCCCCTCTGTCCCCACCATCAAATCATCACCAAGTCTATCAATTCATGGCTTAAGTGTCTCCTGAACCTGCACTTTAACCACTTTCCAAGTCTAAGCTAATCATCTCCGCTAGGCTGGAAGCTGGTATAGGATGGATTTTCTTACAGTGCAAAAGATAAGCTTAAGTCTGGAGACTTGGGTAGAGAAGGGTTCAAGTTTACAGAGAAAAAAAAAAAAGCAACTATTTCATAGAAACAGTTAATTATAACCTTGATGCCATAAGGGGTGGCTGTGAGGTATTGCCTCGTCTCCCAGGCCTAAAATCAAATTTCTTTAAGAGCTGATATTTGGACACTTAACTGTTTTTTGTTTTTTTTTAATGTATGTCCAGTAATTTTTTACTATTGTTCTCCTATAAAAGCACTCAGTTTCTAAAACGTCAACTGCTTTCAACAATGTCATTGAAAATTTAAAGTGCACTTGGAGAGAATTTTAAAGTATGCCTTAGGGACTCAATGCAGGGCAGCACAAGATATCAAAGTTTGGGAAACCGCAGGCGCAAGATGAAAGCCGGGCAAGGGCCAGAACTCCCTTCTCCAACTCTTGATTCCCCACTTGGGGAGATTTTTCACTTTTTAAAAAATTTAATACTTTTTTGGCTATACTGCACAGCATGTGGAATCTTAGTTCCCCCACCAGGGACTGAACTCATGCCCCCTGGAGTGGAAGTTCAGAGTCCAGTCCACCACTGGGCTACCAGGGGAAGTCCCAAGAGATTTTTCCAGGGCACTTCCCAGCTAGAAGCTTGAAGGGCTCTTTCTCAAGTGATGATTCATGGAATACCTGCCTGAGAAACCCCTTGTGACGATGCAGATTCCTAGGCAACCCCCTCAGGGTCACTGGGCCCTGACACACAGGGAGGAGCTCAGGACCCCCACAGGGAACCGGAGCCCAGGGGATTTAAAGTCAGTTAAAGCTTGCAGAGCTTCCCTTCCCTGGGGGCTCAATGGTAAAGATCTGCCTGAAGACTCGGGTTTGCTTCCTGGGTCAGGAAGATGCCCTGGAGAAGGAAATGGCGACCCACTCCAGTATTCTTGCCTGGAGAATCCCATGGACAGAGGAGTCTGGCAGGTTATAGTCTATGAGGTGGTAAAGAGTTGGACACGATGGAGCAACTAACAAGAACAACAACAAAAGCTTGCAAACCCTGCCTCAGGAGGTTCTGATTGTCTCCTAAGACAGTGACAACAAAAAAGGGAAAAGCCACTCCTTGTGCACGATCACTGATTTCCACGGCCCTCGTAGAACCTTCATTCTGCACTGGCTGCCTACTAGGGGCTGGCCAGGGGCTGGGTACTGAAAACAACCATCAGTAAGACAGGAGGCCCACACCCACGCAGAGATGACGCTGATGGAGGCAGATGGCCACGACCCAAGGCACACTGCTGCTTGGCTGGGCATTGAGGCTCAGCTGAGTGAGTGCAGCCGCACTCTCCCCATCAAATCTTGCCCGGGAGGTTGTCTCCGGGTCCAAGGTCACCATTGCTCTGCCATTGCTCAACCTCGCTTTCCCTGGGACCCTCAATGAAGACAGCATCTGAGTGTTCCTCACCTCCTGCTGGTAACCCTATTTTGAACATGCGTCTCCCCGCCCATAAAAAACAAACTCTTCCTTAGCTTTTGTTATTGTGCAGGTCTTGCACACACACTGATGCACGCTCAGTCAAATGCCCAGGGTGAAGGAAGCTGTGGCAGGGGACCCGAGCCATCACACAGCTCTCACCGAGAAGCAGCCCTCCTCCCCCAGGGGTCGGAGGTCATCTGGCAACAGTGCAGCCAGAGCAGGATCCAACTCACATCCTCCTCTTCACTGACCATAGCAATCAATCAGGGGACAGATGTCACAGGCAGATTGCCACCACATTGGAGAGTCATCCCATAACAGCCTGGAATTCAGCAATTTGCCAACCTACAAAGCAGCCCTTTAACTTTGGGGCCCCCTTCTCCCTAATTTCACAGATCCTGGGGACGTGGTAAACATCTAATGCAACTCAAACACTTGGTGCCTTTTACATGCAAGCCAAGTGCCCTCCTGAGCCACCGCTGGAATGGCCTCTAGAAGCCAGTGCTGGTGAGAAGAGGTCCAGAGCGGAACTTCCTAGACAAACAACAGGAAGCAGAAAGCGGTCTTCACCTGAGTTGAACCTGCAGTGGGTCCAGATTAAATTCTCAGGTGGGGCTGAGGTCTCAGCCTGCACTCCTGACTTTCTCCCACAAAGGTACCTCCCCACCCTCCACTTGTGCATGGCCAGAGGAAGGCAAGTCCAGCCGATAATCCTTGCAGCTGAGTAATTCCCCCAGGCTACCTGTCGGGGAACTAAAGGGGAAGCAAGCAGAGAAGGTCAAGGCTTAGTGGGTGGCGAGCGGAGGGTTACTAGCTTTATGTGGTGCCACTAGGAGGGGAGGGCAGGGCACCCAGGCCTTCCTGAAACTTGGAAATTCTCATCTGTCTTCCATAAATGCTGCCAGCCCTGATTATGATAGAGTTTCCCCTTTATAGTAACAGCTCTGGGAATTAGTCCCTAGGTGAGTCACACACAATTCCAGTAATTCTCAAAATTCTGATTCTGTTATTCTGATTCAGCCGCAATGCAAACTTCCACTAGTGAGGCAGTAGGCTGCTGCCTCACGTCCATCTGTGACTTCTGCTCCTAGGACAGACACTCATTGGAGATCACAAATAGTGGCAGATGGAAGAGGAGTAAGGGCTCCATACTTTAATTTTAACAAAAGAGTGAACTGAACGACAGATTTATTTTTAGAAGGAGAAAAAACGGTGATAAATAACAAGGGGGACAAATTTCTCACACTTTCTCTGATTTTATTCCCAGAAAGCTACTGAATGCTCAAATCTTTCCCCAGGGCTTCATTTATTTTGTCGTGAGCAGTGAACAATTTTGATTGAGGATGATATATTCAAAGCCACCTGGTGTGCTCAGTCATGTTCAACTCTTTGTGACCCCAAGGACTGTAGCCTGCTGGGCTCCTCTGTCCATGGGATTTTCCAGGTAAGGATACTGGAGTGGGTTGCCATTTCCTCCTCCAGGGGTTCTCTTCCCAACCCAGGGGTCGAACCCACATCTCCTGCAGAGGCAGGTGGATTCTTTACCACTGTGCCACCAAGGAAGCCCCCTCTTTTCTGTATAAATACTAACAAATGCCATACATCACTAAGCCTGATCCATGCTGTGCATCTCAGCACCCATGCCCTGGCATTTGCCCTGGCCATGGAAGACACCTGCATGTGCAGGGACCAATTCTGGAAGCCTCTCCCCTCTGTGCACCTTATCAAAATTTTTTTTAAGTCCTTAGAACAGAAATGAGATTCAAGAATCCAGTGCCTTGCTCCTACTCTGCTAAATATTGACATAAATGAAAGAGGGACCAGAAGGCCTCACACCTAGTGGCCACTCCATAATTACCTGCTGAGTGACTGCCTGAATGATTTATTCTGAGTCCCAGTGGGTCTTTGCTCTAGCAAGCTAACTCCAGTGTTACAAAGGCAAGCAGGGATGAAGATGCATGACAGCCCAGTCGCCCCTAGGACTGTAAGTCTTTGCCAGCCTCTAGGCTGCTTGAAGCAATCCAGCTAGTATTCAGCAGGCATAACGACAGTATACTGTGATGATTCCCTTCTGAAAGTCCCGCTGTTACTCCTACTTAGAAAGGGAGGGTCTACTAGGATGGCAGTTCTCAGGGTCTATGACACGGGACAGGGGAATCCCGTTTCTCCACTCCCTGAGACAGGTTCTTCTGCCCAGACAGTGACCAGGCCAGAGGGTCTCAGTCTTCTCCCCTTGGTACCCAGTGCACATGAGGAGATGGGTGCAACCCATTCAGGCCAATCACTGCCCATGACCGGACACTGTGTTGGCATCCGGAGTCTCCCATTCTCTGGCTGCCCACGCTCTGTGGTCCTTGGTAGATTCCATCTCCCCATGGTCACTAGCATATTAAAACCCACCAAGATGTGTATCTGCTGTCTCCACCAGCAAACCAGAGCCCTGGGAAGGTGGGACTGTGCTTCCCTTATTCTTGTAAGTTCCTCCCCTGCCCATACAGATCATGGTATCCAACTCACATACACACACAGTAATCTTTTTATAGTCAGTGAATAAATTGAAGCCCTCTCCCAAAAAAAATGCTCAGGCCTCAAACTTTACCATTAAACACATTTCTAAATGATTCAAGTTAACGAGGAACCCATATAATTGCATGGGTACTCAATTTCTTCTTGAAATTGACCCAGAATTGGAGATAAGATAATCATGAAGGTTATATAAGAGAGGCTATAAATAGTAACTGCTCTAGGTATGTAAGTAAAGCTAGTCCAAAGGGAAAGTGGGCATATATTCTTTATATAACTCTTGCCTTTGTTGAATGATTCAACCCAGGCAGAGAACCTCTTGGATCAATTGTTATATTTATGAACTGGCTCTATCTCACCTTTAAATTCCACGTCAGTAATTAAATTCAACAAGCATCAGAGCTTAAACAAGAGGATTTCCCCTTGACTCACTGAGATGTTAAAGAACAGAAAATATCTACTGCCAAGGAGCTTAATTAAATGAAACAGGGTTTTCAATTATGGAACAAATTATATAAGAGCATCTTTTACATCTTGCAATTCGCCAAGGCAGTTATTTTATCAGGTTAACAAATGCCAGAACTGTCTGAAATGTCTGGAAACTCTTGCTGTCTGAAATAAAGCAAGAGTAGCCAGCCTCCTACTAAGTAAAGGGGTTAGTCATTTCAGAGTGAGGAGAGGCCAATGCAACTTAATACAATGTAAACTATTTATTTGTCACTGTGCTGGGTCTTCACCACTGCAGGGGCTTTTCTCTAGCAGAGAGGGCCTCCTCTCTAGTGGCGGTACACCGTCTTCTCACTGTGGTGACTTCTGTTGCAGAGCGTGGGCCCTGGGCATGCGGGCTGCAGAAGCTGCGGTGCATAGGCTTAGTTGCTCTGCAGCATGCGGGATCTTCTTGGACCAGGGATCAAACTCACGTCCCCTGTACTGCAAGGTGGATTCTCAACCACTGGGCCATCAGGGAAACCCCAAAATATTTTAAATGAAAAGTTGGTTTTTTTTTTTTTTTTCATCACTTCAAAGTAACATTCAAAACACCATTCTAAGATAATAAAGTATTTCTTGGTAGACAGTTGGAGGGTTCTGCCTTTAATTAATGGAAAAGGAATGATATGTAATTGACATACAAATTGTAGTGGGACATTATGTGGTTCTCATCACTAAGTTACCACTTAAAGATCCGGCCAACTGTATCCCTTTGTACACATTCTTTAAAGGGAAAACAAACAGAGGTGTGCAACACAAAGGCAAATCTTGGCTCAGGCTGCATCCAAATCCTATGGACGGTTGAGTAACTGTTTCTTGGGATAAGAGAAGGGCAATCAAAATGGAAGAGGGATTTTGAGGGGAAAGAGATAAGGGAACCATGCCCACATCAGGCATTCAGTAAACATCTGCCAGGGTGAGAGGCAGGGTAAGGAGGCTTAGGACAGTGGGTTCAGGGGCTCCATCCCTGGAACAGCAGTTGAAGGAAAAGAGGAATGAGTTATTATCAAGAAGAACTGTTCAAAACCAGAATGAGATGTGTTGGAAGGTATTCCAGAGCTGAATCAGCAAAGGCTGATGGAGGGTGCCATTCCTCCTCCAGATTATAGTCTCCTTGTATTTATTAATGTTGATTCTTGCACCCTTTCTCTGGCAATGTGACTGAAGCGGCTTTAGAAAGCTCCCCTGGGATGGGCGGGATGGATCGGGAGACTACTATGTACAAAAGACAGCGAGAACCTACTGTACAACACAGGGAACTCTACTCAGTGCTCTGTGGTGACCTTAATGGGAAGGAAATCCAGAAGAAGAGGGGATACATGTATGTGTATGGTTCATTCACTTTGCTGTACAGCAGAAACTAACATAGACAGCACATATTCCAATAAAAAAATAAAGTATTTTGAAAAGAAGGCTCCCCTGATGACTCTGATAAACACCAAGCTTGGGAAACACAGCCTAAAGGAAATCAGTCCTGAGTGTTCATTGGAAGGACTGATGCTGAGGCTGAAACTCCAATACTTTGGCCACCTCATGCAAAGAGTTGACTCATTGGAAAAGACCCTGATGTTGGGAGGGATTGGGGGCAGGAGGAGAAGGGGACGACAGAAGATGAGATGACTGGATGGCATCACCTACTCGATCACATGAATTTGGGTGAACTTCGGGAGTTGGTGATGGACAGGGAGGCCTGGCGTGCTGCGATTCATGGGGTCGCAAAGAATCGAACACGACTGAGTGACTGAACTGAACTCAACTGAACTGAAGCTCTTCTCTCTGTGAATCAAAGCCTGGCCCTTACTTGTTGTCCAGTGGCAGCCTACACAAGTGATTTTTACTTTGCGGTAAAATAGGGGATTAAGAAAGGAAACATGCAGAAAATAGCAGTGAGCACTCAGAATATTTCAGGATCTCTCTCGTTCCCACTAAAAGGCTGACTAGGTTTGTAACTCTGCCCATGGCATCCTGTAGAACACTCAAGTAACACTCAAGAACAACACAAACAATTCAGGCCAGGACTTAAGAGACATGTAAATTACTTCACAGAGAGGCTGGCATCCAGATCAAGTCCACAGAATGGATGAGCAAAGTCAAAATGGACCAAAGCAAACTTAGTCAACCAGATCTCAAGCATCGAGTTTCTATGCTTTGGGTGGACCTGAGGCAAAGTATTCAGGACCTCTCCAAGGAGACACAGCACCTCACAAACGGGAAGCTTAGAAACAGACAAAGTGATACCGCAAACCAAGTGACTCATTCTGTACACCAAGTCTGAAAGCTCCCGCCTCTGTGCACGTGGGTGTCCACACCTGGAATGTTCCTCTGTCCTCATCTAAACCCCACTCCCAGCTTAAGATCACTGTAGTGCCTGAAACCATTTCCTTCTAGAACTGCTGGCAGGGTAAGGTCTCTTTTAAAGTCTCATATCAGGATGGCTAGAAGTGAAGAGGAACTAAAGAGCCTCTTGATGAGGGTGAAAGAAGAGAGTGAAAAAGCTTGCTTAAAACTCAGCATTCAAAAAGCAAAGATCATGGCATCCAGCCTCATCACTTCATGGTAAATGGAAGGAGGAAAAGTGGAAACAGTGACAAATTTTCTTATCTTGGGCTCTAAAATCACTTTGGAAGGTGACTGCAGCCATGAAATTTTAAAAGATGTTCACTCTTCAGAAGGATAGCTATGACAAATCTAGACAGTGTATTAAAAAGCAGAGATACCACTTTGCTGGCAAAGGCCATCTAGTCAAGGCTATGGTTTTTCCAGTAATTGTGTATGGATGTGAGAGTTGGACCATAAAGAATGCTGAAGAATTGATGCTTTCGAATTATGGTGCTGGAGAAGACTCTTGAGAGTCCTTTGATCTGCAAAGAGATCAAACCAGTCAATCCTAAAGGAAATCAACCCTGAGTATTCTTTGGAAGGACTGATGCTGAATCTGAAGCCCCAATACTTAGTCCACCTCATGCAAAGAGCCAAGTCATTGAAAAAGACCCTGATGGTGGGAAAAGCTGAAGGGAAAAGAAGGGGACAACAGAGGATGACAGTAAGACAGTTAGACAGCATCACCGACTCAATGGACATGAATTTGAGCAAACTCTGGGAGCTAGTGGAGGACAGAGGAGCCTGGCGTGCTGCAGGCCATGGGGTTGCAAAGAGCTGGACATGACTTAGCAACTGAGAAACAACAATCAGAATGGCATTTAAATAATGATTCTAAAAGTAGTTGTGAGGCACATGTCTTTTCTGTCATGCTATCGGGAACACTCTGAGAGTATTATACACACCTAATTTATTTTCGCATCCCTCCCAATTCTAAGCACTGTTTTTTTTGCACATTGTGATAATAACCAAACATTTGGCAGATAAATTCATTCCGCAGATATTTATTGAGTGCCTACTATAGGCAAGGCCTTGTTCTAGGTACTGGGAAGAGAGCAGGAAAACAAAATTTACAAAATCCTACCCTCCTGGGACATAAGTATGCAAAATAATGTTGAATGGACACAAGTGCCATAGGAAAATTAGAGCAGGCAAGAGAGGCAGGAGGGACTGAGGTACTGCAGTTCCCCAAATGTTGAGGGTTCATTGTGAGTAAAGCTCTGAAGGCAGTGAGGGGTTGAACCATGAAGATGTCCAGGGGAAGCATGTTTCAGGCAGAGAAAGAGCAAGTTGCAAAACCCTAAAGAGGAAACACAAATGGCTTGGAAATGAGGACGCTAGTGTGGGAGAGCAGAGTCAGTGCAGGGAAAAGGGGAAGATCAGAAAGGTAAGACTTGGGGGGCAGACCAGAGATCTCATAGATCAGTATAAGGACATACACATAATCTGAATTATGGTAAAGAGATCACTCTAGCTCCTGTGTTGAGGATGAAGGGGGAGGAGGCAAAGGAGGAAGAAAGGAGAGCAGTAGAGCTAAAGTAATCCAGGCAAGGGAAGTGGATGACACAGATCACAGAGGAGGAGGTCAGCTCTGGGATACTTGGAAGGCAGAGCCAATGGGGTCTGTTGACTGATGGAATACAGAATGCAAGGAGAGAATGGCTCCAGGGTTTCTGACTTGAGGAACCATTCAGATAGGCTGCCATGTCTTAGCTGAGCAAGATGGGCTGGAAGGGCAGGTGGGGGTGGGGGCGATGAAGCTGCAGGTGGAACTTGGTTTTGGATATACTGAGGCTGAGCCACCTTCTAGGCATCTAAGTGTTGATGTAGAAGATGCTGTTGGATATGGAAGGATAAACTCTGATGGAGAGGTCCAGGCTAGAGACATAAATTTGGGATTCACAAGTATATAGATGATATTTTAAGCCATGAGACCAAATAAGAACCCCAAGAGATGGGATGTAGAAAGAGAAGAGGTCTGAGGGCTAATCCCTGAGGCCTCGAATGTGTAGAAATTAGAAAGATGTCAGAGGACCAGCAAAGGGAGTGGGAAGAGTACAGTGTCTGGAAAACCAGCAGAGGAGGACAAGTTTTAAGGAGAAGGGCTGATCAGCTGCATCAGACCCCTCGAGTGAGACTGGCTCACTGCACTGAGCGCCACAGATGTGACCGCTTCCTGACAAGAATGGCCTTGGTGCAGTGCTGGAGGCAGCAGCCCCAGCTGAACACAGTAAAGCAGGCTCCTTTTCAGTGGACCTCACACATCGCTTGGCGCTCTGTTGACACTCTATTCAATATTTGCGCCCAACAGAATATTCTCAAACTCAACATCACCTGCACCTTCAAGCCATAACGGCATTTCAGACAGTAGAGCCAAGCAGACCAAGGTCTGGGTCCTGGTGCTGCCAGTTACAGGCTGTGCAACTTAACCTCTCTGCTCCTTAGTCTCCTCATCCATAAAATGGGAATAAGGACGAGAGGGCCTACCTCACTGGGCCATTTCAAGGATTCAATGGCATGTCCTTTGCTTAACACAGTGACTGCTGTATAGCAGCCTCTTCTTCAATAAGAGCTTCTGTAAGTCTGAGGAAGTCAACTGTGGACCCAGGGCAGAGAAAAGATTAGTCTCGATTCAAATTCTTTATCATATCTGAGTGATGCCTTTGTTTACAGAGTTCAAAACATTTTATTATGCAGCTTTACAGGGTGACTGGCCTCTGTCCAGAAGACTGCTTAGCAAACACTGCATCTATAGCCTCTGAGAATCCCAGAGTACAGACTATTATATCCACTGATTAAAAAGGCAAAGTCCTGAACCACAAATCAGCTGTGAATCAGTAACTTACAGCCTACATGTCTTTTTTTCAAGAAATTTGGGTAAAGCACAAACCATCACAAAGCATAGTCCCGGGTCTGGTGGAATAGTGCAAAACTAAATAAGGTAGTCTTCTTCTTTTTTTTTTTTTTTCCTTCTAAAGAATAATCACTAATATTTACCAATACCTCTGTGCCAGGCACTGTGCCTATAATTTTTATAGTCAAGAGTTTAATTACTTCTCATCTCAACCTAATTGTAGGTGCTCATATGACAAATGAAATAAAGACTTTCAGAGGTTACAAGATTTGTCCTGGGTCACGCAGCTTGACCCAAAGGTGATTTGATCAAAAATATCTTTTACCTCTCGTAACCTGCAAGTGGGATGGGGACTCAAAGCCAGAGGTGAGAAGGCCTTGCTGGGCAGTCACCAACTTGGCCTTCACCTTCCTGGAGATGGTCGGTTGTGGGGGGGGGGCAGTAGGAGGTTACAGTCCAGAACAGATCTGTGTGACTCCACAGATTCCAAAGATGAACAGGAAGGGGGTTAAATTCAGTACAGAATCAGCCAGGATTAAGATTCCAAACCATGGTTGTTGGTGTTAAGATGTCTACAACTTTTAAACTCTACCCAGAGGTATAGGTATGCTTGATGACAAAGTATTCCATATGTAAACATCTTGAGAGTCCCTTAGACTACAAGGAGATCAAACCAGTCAGTCTTCAAGGAAATCAATTCTGAATGTTCATTGGAAGGACCGATGCTGAAGCTAAAACTCCAATATGTTGGCCACCTGATTCAAAGAACTGACTCACTGGAAAAGACCCTGCTGTTGGGGAAAATTGAAGGCAGGAGGAGAAGGGGACGACTGAGGATGAGATGGTTGGATGGCATCACTGACTCGATGGACGAGAGTTTGAGCAAGCTCCAGGAGATGGTGAAGACAGGGAAGCCTGGCGTGCTGCAGTCCATGGGGTCACAGTGAGTCAGACATAACTGAGCAACTGAACAAAAACAAATATGTGAACATCAGTTTCAAAGCTTCCAATGGGAGTAGCCCTCGAAAGTAAGGTGAGAAAACGTTCCCTCTGAAAAAAGAAAAAAAAAAGACTACAACAAATCAACATCCACATGATGAGCTTGGCCATCCCCAGAAATCCCTCCCAGGTAAGAGAAAGCTTGATGACATAGGGTAAGAGAGTTAGAGAAGGCGAGGCTCAGGAAAAAAAAAAAAAAAATGAGACCAGCACTTTACAGGAACAGATCACCTTTAATGAGGTGAGAAAGGGCAGCAATCAGATTAGTGGGCTGCTGCGCTAAGTCAAGAAGAGAGTATGTATATATAGAAAACACATATATGTGGAGATACATCATTTTGAGGGGCTGTGTTTTCCCTCATGATTATTTTTGATTAGTTAGCTTTCAACAACTGGGGTAAGGAATTCCTGAGACCAGCTGGGATCCGCTGGGAGCTGAACTTAATCGATCCTAATGTCCATTTCTTTCTTCGGGGGAGAAAGTTCTTTATTCTGTATAGAATGGTGAGGAGGACCTGGAGGGGAATTTTAACTCCAGGCTATTTTGAGCTGTGTAGCTTTCCTTCAAATGATGATACATTGCAGATGAGACTCAGGTATTTCCCCAGTCCTCCACAAGACTACCGGAACTGCCAAATTCGATCAGGGACACGCAGGTATCTTCCTTATACAATCAAGAGACCAGAGTCTCCCTCAAATCCAATAACAGTGACCAAGAAAAATGGGACAAGGATGTCAATTAAGTCATCAGAGAACACTGTGTTCTGCGCTATTGCATTCTGACCTCCATCTGAGCTGGCACTGTGTCAACAGAAGGGAATACATTAAGAAGCACGGGGGTGGTGAATGCGGACACAAACATGCTAACTGTATCATTCTTCATCTGGCATTCTGGAGGGAGAGGGATGGCACTGACTCTCAAGGACTGATTTCAGTTACATCCATAAAAAATAACTCAAAGGAGGGAGAACTTAGAGAATGAACAGGGGTAAAGAAAACATCTGCTGTGAAGGTAGTTCCCTTTGTTCTGTTCAACACCAATCTCCTGATGTCCCTCCTCAGTTCCCAGGTGCCCCTGCCCTCCTGGAGAGCTGCCCTGAGCAAATGACCACTGTCACCTTCCTGCTACACACCAGCCATCCACAGGAGAGTCCTGTCAATCTCAATTCCGGGGAGCATGTGTACCCACCCAATTCCCTGCTCCCCAACCTCCATCCCCTTGGTCCAGGCCACACACCCCCTCCAGCCTCTCTGGCCTTCAGCCCTGTGTACTCAGCCTGTTCTACCCACAGCAACCACACTGGTTTTCTCCAAATCCTCATCTGCCTTCAAACATTTAGAAACAGAACATACTATTTAAGAGTGTGTTGGATAAATATTTATCTGACCATCTAATTAAACTCTTAACCAAAAGAAGAAAGATTCAAGTAGATTATCCCACCATAAAACCAGAAGTAGATTAATCTTTTCTAAATTAGAAACACTTAATGCTTTCAGTTCAGTTCAGTTCAGTCACTCAGTTGTGTCCGACTCTTTAAGAACACACAAAGTTAAATTTTCACAAGACAATAAATGGTAGCCATCACGTAATAAGATAAATAAACATTGATAATAAACAGATCCCTCTCCACTGTAATTGAATCTGAGAATATAATATACTCCCTCGGTCTTTTCACATAGTTGAAATTTCTGTGTGAGTGAAAAATACTGGAAAAGATGAGATTTAAATGTGGATGAGATTTAAATGTTATCCGGTGTAAAGGGCTTCCCAGGTGGCGCTAGCGTAAAGAACCCACTTGCCAGTGCAGGAGACACAAGAGACATGGGTTCGATCCCTGGGTCAGGAAGATCCCCTGAAGAAGAGAATGGCAACCTGTTCCAGTGTATTTGCTTGGGAAATCCCATGGACAGAGAATCCTGGCACGCTACAGTCCAAAGGGCCTCAAAGCATCAGACACTACTGAAGTGACTTAACAAACACACACACACACATTTGGTGTAAAATAAAACTTTAGGTTTAAGACAGCAATATTGTGAAGAGTCATTAGTTGTGGAAATATAAATCATACCAAGAAGTAAAGCATGTGAAACAAAAATCCATGAATAAATCCGGAACAACTTTTTAAAATATCCAACCTGACCATCTCACTCCCTTGATTGCTTCAATGTCTGACTAAACTCAGAATTCTAACTCCTTGACTTGCCTACAATGCTCTCCTGGTCTGACTCCACCGGCTTCATTTTATGGCTGAAGTGGCCGTGCAGGTCTGTGAGCACTGGGGCCCAACCCTCCCTTTATTCATCAGCCCAGGGCTTCCCTCTGCTGCTTCTCTCAAACAGTTGTGTTTATGAAGCACATAACCATAGAATACTATGAGATTATTAATGCAGGCTTACTTGATGTGGCATTTCTCCATACAATGACAAGCCCACCTAGTCGTCATGATGAAAGGCCGTATAAACAATCCCTGGCAAAAGCCTGATGAAACAGCTGAGTTAGTTCAGTTCAGTCACTCAGTCTTGTCGACCCTTTTGTGACTCCATAAGGGGCTTTTCCCGTAAAACACTCCCCTTGAAGCTTGGTTCTAGATTACAGAGGACACATGCTCTTCACAATGCAGAGTGATTTCCTTCAACAAGGATGGGAAGGCTGTCCCGAGAGCCCCGGAAGACCCTCACAAAGGAAAACCCCATGTGTGAAGCTTCCTGGGACTAGTTTTTCTCCTTGACTACGTTAAATAATGATTTAATATGAGGGTAGAGATGTAGCAGGAGCAATCCCTTTGAGGAGTGACAGTAACACTCCATGTATCAGCAAAATCTCTCTGGTTGCAAATATTCTGGTAGCTCCTTCCTGGTATAGGGCGGGTCTGCACTTCGCTGCTCCCTCTGAAGTTGGCAGGGGGGAGTGACTCGTTAGGGCCAATAAACTGGGTGGGGAAGTGCTGTGCACCCTGTTTGCTAGAAGCTTTAAGAGCCATGGATGACTCACATGCCACTGGATCTGCTTTGTAAATCGTGTCCAAGGGGGAGGCCCATCAACCTGGGCCCGAGTGACAGTGAGGAGCAGAACCCCCACATCAGCCAACACTGGATACATCACACGAGTGAGAGCTAGGATTTGTTGTTTCAGACCACTGAAATTTAGAGTCACATCTGATTGCTTCTTGGCAATCAGATCACGGTGGCACTCGTGATAAACAGCCCCGCCTGCCAATGCAGGGGACGTAAGAAACATGGGTTCCATTCCTGGGCCAGGAAGATTCCCCTGGAGGAGGGCATGGCAAAGCACTCCAGTATACTTGCCTGGAGAACCTCATGGACAGAGGAGCTGGGCGGGCTACAGTCCATGGGGTCTCAAAGAGCCAGACATGACGGAGCACAGCAGCAAAAGCAAGCTGATTGCAACATAACCTAACCTATCTTGACGGATAACGCTGATTTGTCACTGATTGTTGGAATTAAAACTGTCATCAGTTTCCTATTACAGACTAGGAGTCTGCAGAACTGTTATGCAGTAGCAGTCTTCAGACTGGGAAGCCCTGAGCCCCACACCCAGCAGAGGACTAGGCAGGGAATCTCAGCTTCCTTCAATCAATAATTACTTACTGATACACATTGTCAGACCCTGGGCTAAATGCGAGGGGTACCATTGACTATTGCTGGAAAACTGTTTTGGTGGCTGTGAGGAGGGTCCCCGTGGCAAGTTGGACAAGGCTGGGAAAACAGTGATGTAGCTGGCAGGGCCAAGAGCAAAGGACAAGAAGCCCGGGGCCTCAGTCAGAGCAGCTCAACATGTGTCCGTGACAATGAGAGTGACTGTGGGTGATCAGAGCTGACTATGGCCAGGCACTTTCTAAGTACTTCACACCGTTAACTCCTCTCAGCCTCTCAGCTAGCCTATCAGATAGGCAGAAACCACAGTTGTCATTTCACAGATAAGGAAGGTGATAAGGAAAGAAGTTCAACAATTCACCCTAGGCGATCCAGTGAGGCTGAGAGGTAGGGATGTGGGAATGCAGACATGAGAAATCAGCTATCTTAATACTAATCTGAAATTAAAAGGGGAAGAGATCTGTAAGAGAATGTGACAGCTAAGATCCAACCACAGACGGTATGGTTAGCCAAGAGAAGGCCCTGACTGCTCACCCAGGAATCAAGGGAAAGAAGAGAGAATTAGTCTTTCTCTCCCCCAAAGGATGAGTCACGACCAAAACCTCTCTTGATTGTATCTCAGCCAGGCCACGTGGGCCAGCTGAGGTCTGCTCAAAGACATAGTTCATTCATTCACTGACTCATTCACAAAT
This sequence comes from Oreotragus oreotragus, assembly GCA_006410675.1. Classification (NCBI taxonomy): domain Eukaryota; kingdom Metazoa; phylum Chordata; class Mammalia; order Artiodactyla; family Bovidae; genus Oreotragus; species Oreotragus oreotragus. The sequence goes on along the minus strand of SJYX01011060.1, from coordinate 74,499 downwards.
CTTTCGGGGCGCCTGCCATGCACAAGGAACTGTTGGACATTCAAATATACAATCATGAGTGACCCATGTAGTGGCTGCACTCCAAGAGCCTTTCCTCCAATGAAGAAGACACACTGGCAGTGAGGACTTCCCTGGGCAAAACAGAGGTCACTTATCCAGACCTTTGGCAAAGAGAAGCTCTAAACAGGCCAGAAAGTAACGTCCCCCAAATTACAAGCGATGGCAAATCACACACATGGCTGTAAAGGGAATGCAGTGGGGATGGGGACAGAGAGTCGGGCATCCACGTTTCCCTGGAGGAGGTGGGGTCTGCCCAGGCAGGAGAAGGCAGGTTGCCTGCTAACAGGAGGAGGTGTCAGTGAGTGTGAGAGCCCCTGTGTGCTCCACACAAGAGTCACCGCAGCTCAAAGACGTGTCAGGCCCAGTGCTAAGCCCCTCTTGCAAGAAAGAACATCACATTCTACCTGGGAAAGATGTTCAACAGGTGCAGCATTTACTGTACTCAGACACGTGACGACACCTGCAGATTAGCTCATGGAGAGCCCAGACACTAACTTCTGATCCGTCTATGACAAAGAAGACGATGATCTTTAACCTGCCCGATTTAGTGGTGCATCAAGTTTTGACAACCAAACCTTCTTCAAAAGCTGGATGAATCACCGACCTGACACTTAAAGTGACGACTCAGAACTTGAGAAACCTTTGAACGGTCAAAAGAAGAGCCTCGCACCAGAGCACGTCTCTTCTGCTTTTCTCAGATGTTCAAAGTAAACAGACTTAGTAACGCCTGCATCAGTGTGAGATTTCACATAATCACTGAAACTTTTCTACCTTTTACTCACTCAAGAAATTTCCCAGTTTAATGACACGGGTAGAAACCAACACTCAGATGCTCAGTCACAGGTTTGTAAGAACGCTCCATGTCCTATGACATTTGGAAGGATTTTTCTGAACACTGAAATTCCCTGAAGTCCTAAGACAAAATACATTTTATTTTTCATTCTATTTCCATTCTGTGGAGAAAGACAGAATTTATAAACCCATTTTCACCAACTTGTTTTCCTTTCTAGAGATAGCTGTAATATAGAAAATTCAAGTGAAATTTATGACTAACATTAGCTAGAGTTGCTTGCTAATAATCCAAGATAATTCATTAAAAAAGAATCACTCCCCTTGAAATGTAAAAAGTCTCAACTGTACAGCAGTTATGAAAAGGATAATCCACAGACCAGCAGAATATTTGTACCTTAAATGGGCATTTATGAATTTCTACAGTGATAGCGTGCTTACTTGGTGACAGGCACTATACCGTGTACCTTACATATATATATCATCTCATTTAAACCTCAAACTGATCCTGTAAAGTAGGTATACACCTTTATTATCCTCACTTTATAGTTAAGCAAACAAAGAGGCTGAGTAACTGGCCCCAAGGCACACAGCTTGAAAATGACAGAGCCAGATTCAAACCCAGGAGGTCTGAATGTTGAGAATGCTCCCTAGGCCATACCAAACTAAAAGTGCTCTGTTACTAACCCTAATCAATTTGATAAAAATGGCTCAGTTTAGTCAAATGACAAGACTGTTTTATTTTTCTTTAATAGCGTTTATACCCAAGCTAGTTAGCTGCATGGTCCACGTCAAGCCCAGCATTTCTAAAAAATGGATTCTTATTCTACCTCTTGCATCCAATTTCCCACTGCTTCTAGCAGCTGCTATGGAAGAAAAAGAAGAAAGGGGTACATAACTGCAAACTATTTACTGCACAAGGTAATTTTATTTTGAGTCTCAAATTAGAGGAGCAATGAAAAAGAAAACCTGTCAGAGCCCCAACTCAAAAATAAATCATCACATTAAAGAAAGATCTTAACAAAGATACCCACAAAGGGTATGTGTTTGTCAGGTAGATGGCTCACACAGACTCAGAGCAAGGCGAAGGACAAAGCATCTTATTATGTTTAGAAACAAGAGGGCTAGGCTTCTATGTGACATTTTTTCCTAATTAAGGCATAACCCAGGAAACCATTATGTGCAAGGAACCATTTTTTTTTTTTTTTAATTTGAAAAGTGCCACATCTGGGGAAACAGGAAACTGCAAAAGTGACAAGCCAGGGTAACAGAGGAGAACGTGAATAACTAACAGTTACATATTCAAGTCAAGATTGTTTAAAGGTTCAACCATACTATTGATATTTCTCCTCTAAGGACAGTCTACATCCTACAGCAGAAAGGAAGGGGAAATGCCCACCAGTGCCTCCCCTCACTGAAAAGTACCCTCAGATGTTTGGGGAAGGAGCCGATTGCCCACCAGGCTGAGCAGTCCTTATCAAAATGATCTCAATGGCCAACCTCACCAGAAGCAGTCGGCCACTCATTGATTAACAGGCAAGCAGAGAGAAGAAAAACTGCGGTTCTGAGGACAGCCCTCATCGATTTCACTTTTAAAAAGATACATATCATTTACTACTAAATTTAAATCTGACCATGAGTTCCTAAGGGAGAAGCTATATTTGGTTGACCTTCCTCTCCCCCAAATAAACCTAAACGTTGACAGTCTGTCCTTACTTTGGAGGCACTGTGACAAGAATGTGGACATTAATTTTTCTAGTGACGATGCAGATTGGCATTGAGTCATTTATTATTTCAAGCAGAGCCCCTCTGAGACCGGATGATACAGTTCAGTATCAGCACTCGGCCCTTCCAACCGCACTAGGCTTCCTTCAAGTTCAGTCAAGCCTGTGGTTTTTACACTCACCGGCCCCTTCTGCCAGTCACACTGTTCGGCGACAGTCCCAAATCTCTGCAAAATCACCCAGTGGCACTCTGATCTCCATGTCACATGTGCTTTAGGAGCTCAGACTGATGCTTCCTCCTGCATTTCCCACTGAAGTGACCCCAGGGAGGCCCTCCAAACACACATTCAAAGCATCACTTCCGAGAAGGGTTTGTATGGCTGTGGCAAGGTTTACATCAGAGAAAACCAAAGGCAAAATGAGGAGCTCTTGAGATTTTCCTGAATGTGTGGATTCCTTTCTGCAATTCTGGATGAAATATTAAACCACCACGCCTGACAGTCCCAAGTACTTACATGTCATTAAAGCACTTTCCCCAAATGCTATTACTAAACATTGCTCTCGTGATGGCTCTTTCATATAAGTGGGAACTAATTTCCCCATTTCATGAAGAAACTGAGGCTCAGAGAAAGGTTATTTGCCCGCAGTCACACAACCAGAACCTGGTATCAGTTTATGCTGCTGCTGTTGCTAAGTCGCTTCAGTCATGTCCAACTCTGTGCGACCCCTTAGGCGGCAGCCCACCACACTCCCCCATCCATGGGCTGCAGCCTACCAGGCTCCTCTGTCCATGGAATTTTCCAGTCAAGAGTACTGGAGTGGGGTGCCATTGCCTTCTCCAAGTTTATGCTATTCAACCTCAAATATAATAATAGCTGACATTTACTGAGAGCCTAGTATCTACTAGATGCCATGAGAGCTCAGTTGCTAAGTCAGATCTGACTCTGTGCAACCCTATGGTCTGTAGCCTGCCAGGCTCCTCTGTCCATGGGGTTTTCCAGGCTAGAATATTGGAGTGGGTTGCCATTTCCTCCTCCAGGGAATCTTACCGACCCAGGGATTGAACCTGTGTCTCTTGCATTTCCTGCATTGGCAGGTAGATTTCTTTATCACTGAGCCACCTGGGCGCTTTATTACCTAACTCATCTCAATTCATTCTCACAACATCCTTTTCGTGACACCCAGTTTTACAGATGAGGAAACCAAGGAGCAGGAAGACTAATTTCCCCAAGGCTGTACAGTCACTATGTGGCCCAGCTGGGACTCAAACTTTCCTCTTCTTCACTCATTCTATGCATGACTTTACCCTTCTGTTTCACCACAAACACACTAAACATAATCAGACAGATGTTTCTTCACCCTAATATAAAATCATCATCATGAATAATGGCAATTACTTTAATAGCTCATGAACCAACAACTGAGTTTTAACATGAGATGCGTATTTGGGGATTCAGATTCCAATAAAGGGCAAATCTGCTGGGTTAGTTTCCATTTAAGAAGACAGGCCAGTGCTTAGGCCTCCTTACTGGGCTCTTCAGCCCCCCCGGGGCCATTTCCCTCACTGAGGATGAAGGCCCTAAGGCTGGAAGTCTCTTCCCTCCCTGAGCCCCTCCCCAGGCCTCCCCACTCTGAGGACAGCAGACACCACAGGCCTCCCTTCCTCCTCAGAGGAAGTGGGCTGGGAGAGGAACTTGGGAAGTAGAACAGGGCTTTGAAGGAGACTTGTCCGCTCAGAGTGATGGAGACAGTCTCGGAAGCCAATGAGCAGAGTTGGTGGGCTTTCCTTGGAGAACGTGCTATGCCTGCAGCACCCAACGGGTACACAGATCTGCTCTTCAATCCTTCTCTGTGGATGGAGAGACAGTCAGCTGTGAGAGCTGAAAACATGCGTATCAGGGATCCCAGAAGCCTCCGGATCTCCTCAGGCTGGCTCAGAGTCAATGGGTGCTTCATCCCAGATTATCGCTTCCACGCATGGTAACACAACAACCAATAGCATAAAGATCCTCTTCAGTGTTACTGACTCAGGATTTTGTAGCGTTGTGACTGTTCTGACAGCCAGGGGTAACTTCGATTCCAAAAAATGAAAGCAGAAAACAAGGCATGATGGTAATGAGTCTATGACTGGGCTTTCCTCAGACACGCAGTCATCTCCTGGGTTGAGACACTCTTCCAGCAGGTCTCTCCATCTGTCATGCTGACCGTGCTAACACTGAAGAACTGAACTTCAAGGGCTGGTTGGGCATAAAAGGAGAACAACAAATCTCCAGCTGCTGCACCCCCTTCCCCCTCCAATCAGAGCCCGAGTCTTCTGAGATTTCTCCAGCCGGCCTTGCCCCTCTCTGTCAGCCCCCTTAGGGGCTTCACTGTCCTCATGGCCCCCAACATGCTCTTCTGCCCACACTTGGGTTTTCCTCCAGTCTTCCATATGGGGCGCATTATCAGACAGACCAGACCCTTCATCCCGACCTCCCATCACTGTTCCCAGATGTGCCCAAGACAGGTCCCCACGAGCCTTCCCAGGGGAGTGCCAGACTAGGAGGGCACAGAGCCTCCTCAGGGTACCTGTGTTCGGAGGGCACTAGAGGGCCCAAAACATCTACAACAAACCCAGCAAGTCATCTGTCAGGAACGAGGGTGAAGTTTACAGGCTGGGAACACAGATATCAGAATTTCTGGTGAAAGGAAGGCAGCAAACAGGACGTGGAGTCAGGAACTTGGGAAGCCAGACAGTAGAGAGATGGGGCAGCTGCCACACGGTGCGGCTGGGGCACTTGCCTGGGGGGGCACTTGCCTTAAATAATTCATCCCACTTCCTTGAGGGGCCTCATCAGTCAGCACAAAACCCACTGCCTCGCCCCCAGGGTCCCTCACACAGCGAACAGGATTCTCCCGATTCAGCCTCCCCTCCAAGTCCTCTGCTGAACCTAGACACCTGCACAGTGGCAGGGACCTGCCTGACACGTGCCTCACCACCAGGAAGAGCTTGAAAGAAATATCTCACTTCTCTGACCCGAAAAGCTTTTGTTTGAATGTGGACTACTTGAAGACGATCATAAGAGCTCTACTGGCTCCCACGACACCAACCCACTAATCCTCTGAAATGTCCACTGAAAGAAGCAGAGCGCAAATTAAACAAGGAACAACTCCTTCACAAGAGCTGAGGAAGTTCTCGCATCTATGGAGCCTGAACTTGGTACTTTTAAGTGTCTGCACCGACGGAAACAGGATGCTGCTTTTCTGTCCTCCCTTTGGCACTAAGACTGATAATCAAGGGGGAAGTTCAGTTTAAACCAAAAGATACTGTCTTGAAACAGGAAACAAGACAAGAGGTACTCGCCCCAAGGGAGTCAGATACAAACTGTACCATAAGCATCCTTCTTCATCCTTGAAGTTTTTGGGGTGAGGGGGGAGCGCCACCCCAGGTGGCACGTGAGATCTTAGTTCTTTGACCAGGGATCAAACCTGGGGCCCCTGCCAATAGTGGAAGCATGGAGTCCTAACTACAAGGCTTCCAGGGAATTTCCCAAGCTTGATTTTTAGGAACCATTCCTGGTTTTGTAACTCCAGGAGGCCATGGGTGCCCCTTGGGACTTCCCAAGGTGGCTTAGATGGTAAAGAATCTGCCTGCAATGCAGGAGACCCGGGTTCAATCCCTGGAGAAGGAAATGGCAACCTACTCCTGTATTCTTGCCTGGAGAATTCCAGGGACAGAGGAGCCTGGCAGGTTACAGACCTTGGGATCACAAAGAGTCAGACATGACTGAAGTGACTTAGCATGGGTGCCCCTTAGAGATGGAGACAGCCTCCAGGGTGGCTTATCCAGACCGGTCAGCAGATGAGTCAGCATCATATCCCAGCCCCACACTTCGTCACCTAGTGGTATCCAACAAGGACCCTCCTGTTCATCCCAATCATGAGAACTCTCCCCCGCCCCCCACCCTCAAACCAGGTAACCCAATCAAAGGATAAACCCACAAGAAAGGGCGGGACCCCCACAGGCCATGACAGGCTAGAGCACCAAATATTTCCAGAGGGGTTTTAAATTCTTTCTTAGAGTAACTAGTGACTTACATGCAGATGGTTTAGAAATCCTGTTATCAAAGGGAGAACTTCAGAAAGTTCAGGACCCACTGGAGCAAACCAAATGGTGATTTAAATGCCACAAGTTTTTGTGTGTTTTTTGAACCTGTGGTACAAACTGCTCTTCCCAAACACACTGGTGGTAAGACATCTGAGTTTTACTTTAACCGTTTCTGCTGAAATAAACAATCAGCCTGAACGCTCGTAGTGTCAAAAGCTGTGTGTTATGGTTACCCAGTAACGCAGGGTTTGGATGCTGTAAAATGATTAAGCATGAGAACAAACAAACTGCACAAAGTAAGAGTTCTGGTAACTGCCTACATTCCTGCTGGGGGAACCACCACCCAGGAAATGTCAGAGTGATTTTCTTGCAGTGAGAAAGGCCCACAGGCCAAGCTAGGGAGCTCACCTTTGTTTGTGCTTTTTATGGTTGAAGTAATATTTTACATGGAAATTACTGCAGAGTCATGAAGAGAGAAGAGTTAAATATTTATAAAGACCCACAATATAAACTAACTCACTTTCTCCAAAATATGCTCAATGTTTCTGCATCCTTAGTACAAGATCACTCTGATCTCAGGAAAAGAGGAGGTGGGTTCTGTGATGCCTGTTGGCAAGGACCCCAGTGAATCAGATCCAAGAGCTCCACAGGGGACAAGCCTTCCCACCCCACCAGCTGTTCTGCAGCCCTCGGTAAGTTACTGAAACTCTCTGTGCCTGGTTTCCAGCTTTTTAAAACTGGGACCAGTGATAGTATCCAGGGGCTTCCCAGGTGGTACTACTTGTGAAAAACCTGCCTGCCAATGCAGGAGGCATAAGAGACACAAGTGCCATCCCTGGACTGGGAAGTTTGCATGCAGGAGTGCATGGCAACCCACTCCAGTATTCTTGTTTGGAGAATCCCAAGGACAAAGGAGGCTGGTGGGCTACAATCCATGGGGTTGCAGAGTTGGACACGACTCAAGTGACTTAGCATTCTCACACATCTCATAGGTTTGTTAAGAGGATAAAGAGTTAACATGAAGAAGGCTCAATGTTGTTTGGGTTTTATTATTTGCTCAATAGGGATTAAATGCCATAGTAGTACCATTAGCAACATTCAAACCATTCATGGTATGTTTCAAGTACCATGAGACCAAAAAGACAAATCCTTCATTATTTATCATCATGTGACATTCCAGGAAATCACACTTACTTATTAAAACACATCTATTCAACAAAGAAATGGAGTAGCCATCATGGTCAACAAAAGAGTATGAAATGCAGTACTTGGATGCAATCTCAAAAAACCCAGTTGTGGATGTGACTGGTGATGGAAGTAAAGTCTGATGTTATAAAGAGCAATATTGCATAGGAACCGGGAATACTGGGTCCATGAATCAAGGAAAATTGGAAGTGGTCAAACAGGAGATGGCAAGAGTGAACACTGACATTTTAGGAATGGACTGGAATAGGTGAATTTAATTCAAATGACCATTATATCTATTATTGTGGGCAAGAATCCCTTAGAAGAAATGGAGTAGCCCTCACAGTCAACAAAGAGTCTGAAATGCAGTACTTGGATGCAATCTCAAAAATGACAGAATGATCTCTGTTCAATTCCAAAGCAAACCATTCAATATCACAGTAATCCAAGTCTATGCCCCAACCAGTAATGCTGAAGAAGCTGAAGTTGAATGGTTCTATGAAGACCTACAAGACCTTTTAGAACTAACACCCAAAAAAGATGTCCTTTTCATTATAGGGGACTGGAATGCAAAAGTAGGAAGTCAAGAAACACCTGGAGTAACAGGCAAATTTGGCCTTGGAATGCGGAATGAAGCAGGGCAAAGACTAATAGAGTTTTGCCAAGAAAATGCACTGGTCATAGCAAACACCCTCTTCCAGCAACACAAGAGAAGACTCTACACATGGACATCACCAGATGGTCAACACCGAAATCAGATTGATTATATTCTTTGCAGCCAAAGATGGAGAAGCTCTATACAGTCAACAAAAACAAGACCAGGAGCTGACTGTGGCTCAGATCATGAACTCCTTATTTCCAAATTCAGACTTAAATTGAAGAAAGTAGGGAAAACCGCTAGACCATTCAGGTATGACCTAAATCAAATCCCTTATGATTATACAGTGGAAGTGAGAAATAGATTTAAGGGCCTAGATCTGATAGACAGAGTTCCTGATGAACTATGGAATGAGGTTCGTGACATTGTACAGGAGACAGGGATCAAGACCATCCCCATGGAAAAGAAATGCAAAAAAGCAAAATGGCTGTCTGGAGAAGCCTTACAAATAGCACTGAAAAGAAGAGAGGCGAAAAGCAAAGGAGAAAAGAAAAGATATAAGCATCTGAATGCAGAGTTCCAAAGAATAGCAAGAAGAGATAAGAAAGCCTTCTTCAGCAATCAATGCAAAGAGATAGAGGAAAACAACAGAATGGGAAAGACTAGAGATCTCTTCAAGAGAATTGGAGATACCAAGGGAACATTTCATGCAAAGATGGGCTCGATAAAGGATAGAAATGGTATGGACCTAACAGAAGCAGAAGATATTAAGAAGAGGTGGCAAGAATACACAGAAGAACTGTACAGAAAAGATCTTCACGACCCAGATAATCATGAGGATGTGATCACTAATCTAGAGCCAGACATCTTGGAATGTGAAGTCAAGTGGGCCTTAGAAAGCATCACTAAGAACAAAGCTAGTGGAGGTGATGGAATTCCAGTTGAGCTGTTTCAAATCCTGAAAGATGATGCTGTGAAAGTGCTGCACTCAATATGCCAGCAAATTTGGAAAACTCAGCAGTGGCCACAGGACTGGAAAAGGTCAGTTTTCATTCCAATTCCAAAGAAAGGCAATGCCAAAGAATGCTCAAACTACCGCACAATTGCACTCATCTCACACGCTAGTAAAGTAATGCTCAAAATTCTCCAAGCCAGGCTTCAGCAATACGTGAACCGTGAACTCCCTGATGTTCAAGCTGGTTTTAGAAAAGGCAGAGGAACCAGAGATCAAATTGCCAACATCCGCTGGATCATGGAAAAAGCAAGAGAGTTCCAGAAAAACATCTATTTCTGCTTTATTGACTATGCCAAAGCCTTTGACTGTGTGGATCACAATAAACTGTGGAAAATTCTGAAAGAGATGGGAATACCAGACCACCTGACCTGCCTCTTGAGAAATCTGTATGCAGGTCAGGAAGCAACAGTTAGAACTGGACATGGAACAACAGACTGGTTCCAAATAGGAAAAGGAGTACGTCAAGGCTGTATATTGTCACCCTGCTTATTTAACTTATATGCAGAGTACATCATGAGAAACGCTGGGCTGGAAGAAGCACAAGCTGGAATCAAGATTGCTGGGAGAAATATCAATAACCTCAGATATGCAGATGACACCACCCTTATGGCAGAAAGTGAAGAGGAACTAAAAAGCCTCTTGATGAAAGTGAAAGAGGAGAGTGAAAAAGTTGGCTTAAAGCTCAATATTCAGAAAACGAAGATCATGGCATCTGGTCCCATCACTTCATGGGAAATAAATGGGGAAACAGGGGAAATGGTGTCAGACTTTATTTTGGGGGGCTTCAAAATCACTGCAGATGGTGACTGTAGCCATGAAATTAAAAGACGCTCACTCCTTGGAAGAAAAGTTATGACCAACCTAGACAGCATATTGAAAAGCAGAGACATTGCTTTGTCAACAAAGGCCCATCTAATCGAGGCTATGGTGTTTCCAGTGGTCATGTATGGATGTGAGAGTTGGACTGTGAAGAAAGCTGAGTGCCTAAGAATTGATGCTTTTGAAGTGTGGTGTTGGAGAAGACTCCTGAGAGTCCCTTGGACTGCAAGGAGATACAACCTGTCCATTCTAAAGGAGATCAGTCTTGGATGTTCTTTGGAAGGAATGATGCTAAAGCAGAAACTCCAGTACTTTGGCCACCTCATGCGAAGAGTTGACTCATTGGAAAAGACTTTGATGCTGGGAGATTGGAGGCAGGAGGAGAAGAGGATGACAGAGGATGAAATGGCTGGATGGCATCACTGACTCGATGGACGCGAGTCTGAGTGAACTCTGGGAGTTGGTGATGGACAGGGAGGCCTGGCGTGCTGCGATTCATGGAGTTGCAGAGTTTGACACGACTGAGTGACTGAACTGAACTGAACTGAACTGATTCAACAGCAAACATTTGCTGGACTTTTTGGAGGACCCAATATCTTATGAACCAACGTCCCTACCCTCTAGGAGCTTAGAGACAAATTAGGAAGATAAGATACATATACATAAGAAACCATATCACAGGCAGCATATGGGAAGTGCCAGCTGAGCAATGCTATCACATTTATTTTTGATTGGCTTATAAATACTAAGATGTGTTTGGCAAAGGGTGTGTGTGTGTGTGTGTGTGTGTGTGTGTGTGTGTGTATTACTCACTCAGTTGTGTCCCCTTGGAAGACCCCATGGACTGAAGCACACCAAGTTCCCCTGTCCTTTACTATCTCCCAGAGTTTGCTCAAACTCATGTTCGTGAGTTGGTGATGCCATCCAACCATCTCATCCTCTATGGGCTTCCCTGGTGACTCCTCCTGGTGGAGGAGAAGACAAAAACAAACTCCACTAAACACAGTGAAATAGTCTAGATTAGGTCTTGGAAGAGAAAAAGGACCTAATTTAGGGGGGAAACTACAACAACAACCAGGAAATCTGAATAAAGACTGTAGTTTAGCTAACAGCCTTAATATTACACTGAGGTTGATTTCTTAGTTTGACTATATGTACTAGATTACAAGACGTTAGCATCAGAGGAAGCCGAGCGAATGTGGATATGAGAAAAAGTAATACTATCTTTGCAGTTCTTTCCATCCAAATTGTGTTGGGGGGTAGGGTAAGGTGATGGGGAGAGAGAGAGTGTTGAAGCGAAGAGGAGGCAGAAAGAGGAGATGGGAGGAGGAAGACAGGGGAGAGGAAGGGGCAGAGGAAGGGTGGGAAGAAGGCAGGAAGGGGGCTAAGGAAGAGGGGAGGATGGAGGGGGAGCGACCAGAAGACAGAGAGGGAAAGAGGAGCATTTTATCTATTGAGTGTCCCGAGGAAAACAGGGGCTCTACATGTGTAAGCAAATTATTTCAGATGACTAATATTGACACTCTTTTTCTAAAATTTGCTCTAAATGCACCTGCCNGGGGAGGATGGAGGGGGAGCGACCAGAAGACAGAGAGGGAAAGAGGAGCATTTTATCTATTTAGTGTCCCGAGGAAAACAGGGGCTCTACATGTGTAAGCAAATTATTTCAGATGACTAATATTGACACTCTTTTTCTAAAATTTGCTCTAAATGCACCTGCCTTCTGAGGCAGAGGCTATGGATAGCATTGAACATTTTCTTGATAACTCGGGTCAGACGTCCTATGTGTTGTGCTGCCACCCTCCAGGCCACCAACACGCACACAGTTCTTTGTCTTCTGGGAAGACGGTGCCAATCTCCTGAGCTTTTTATAGCTTCCCTATCAACCCCCTACTGTCAGGCTGTCAGCTGTCACTTCGAGACAGTACTTACATCTCCCAGTACTTACATCTAGCAGCCTACTTTGTGGCTTCTAAATCAGAATGAACTAAGACATCAAGCTTGTTAGAACCGTGGCTAAAGGAAGAGGAAACAAGCTCCTCCTAAGAAGAAAGAACAGACTCTCCAGGGCAGCTCGTTGGCTTCCCAAATCTCCTCCTTCTGCTTTCTTCCAGGTCCATCTCTGTATTCCAAATGAGTGACCTCCAGAGAGGTAAGGTTTCACTCAGTAGGTGAAAACATTCAATGGAGACAAACTTAAAAAGAAATAAAAAGCCAGTGTTCACTACAAGAGAGGGAATCAAGGCCCTCCCTGTAAGGGCTAGTGGAGCGCATGGACACCCAGTTCTCTGGCCAGTCTCTGACTCTTTCCTGAAGCAGAGGACAGAGCCAGCCCTGGCCCAGCCCCAGGGCTGCCTGTCCCAGCGTCCACAAAGGGCTCCGAGCAGCTGGAACTGGAAACCACCAGAAACAAGAGCAGTGGCCAAGAAAATGCGGGCAGAGGCAGCCCCACCTTCCAGCAGCTACTGCGGGGCGGGGCGGGGTGGGGGGAGCGAACTGGCTGCAGCTTCCAGCATCTGCTGAACACACGCCACCTCGTTCACGCCCCTGGAGGAGGGAGGCACAGGGAGAGAGGCCCTGGGCCTTGAACCGCGGCCCCAGCATAACGGAGCAAGATGGCAGCCACGCGGAAGCCATCGACTGACAGGCCGCCAGCGGACAAGTACGAGGAGCGGCGCTCGCGTGAGACCCGCCCGCTGTGCAACACCAACTGCCCCTCCTAGGCACAGTGCCCACCTCCTGAAAAGGCGCGTCTCTCCTCCCCTGCATGTGGTCTTTGCAATGGCACTGAATTCTGAAAATAAGAAATATATTTCACAGCTCACTAAATTCACTGGATGAAATAATGTGCTTTAAAACATTTTTGTTTACTCTCTTTTCTTCTGTAGAGTTTTGTTTTAAAATATTCTGATAGCAACATAAAAGCTCTAATTCATAGGCTTGTGGCCTGTTTACCCAAACTGTCACACACACACACAATTTTTAAATAACTATAATAGAACAACAAAGCTACCCCAGAAATAGAAAATTCCAAAAATTACCCTCCTCACACTGGAATGTTTAACTTATAAAGAAAGAAACAAATGTTCTAAAATAAAAAACAGAAACTCTGGAAAGAATCCCATGATTTCATAGTTCTACTTCAGGCCTGACACACAGTAGGCCCATAACAAATATGGATCGGGTGGATGACTGGATACTTACAAAGTGGGAGAAAATACATACACTACACATTTCTGACAAATGAGTGACATCTAGGATGCATAAAAGATTAGTAGCCAGGATACATAAAAATCAGTAAGACAACTTAATCAAAAGTTTATTTTTTAATGGGCAAAAGAGTTGAACAGGTACTTCACAAAGAGAATACCCTGAGGGTCAATAAACATAAAAAAGGGACTGAACTTCATGATAAATGCAAATAAAACCACAATGTGAAAACACTGTATACCTAACAGACAGTTAAAGTGAAGAGAGAAAATACCAAGCGATGGCAAGGATGTGAAACAACTGGAACCCTCAGATACTCTAGTGGGAACGTAAGTCACTGTCATTACTTTGGAATATTGTCTGGGAATATCTAGCAAAGCTGAGCATATGTATGCCCCGTAAGCCAGCAATTTCACTGCCGTGTATACCACCCAACAAAAATGCAGACATATGTTCACCAAAAGATGCACACAATAATGTTCACAGCAGTTCACTTCAGAATAATTCCAAACTGGAGACCTCCCCAATGCCCATCGAAAGCAGAACACATTAAAAAACAACTGAGATGTATTCAGACACCAAGCACTGCACAGCAACTCAAGTGGATAAACCTCGATGGCGTGCAATGACTTGGACGTGTTTAACACAATGCTGAACAAAAGACATGAAAGTTATTTAAAAAGGCAATCACCCTTGCAGGCGAGGGTGGGGGTATACTAACGATGGAAAGAGGGTGCAGCAGGGACTCGTGTGGTACTAGCAATGTTCTGTTTCTTGATCTGGATGAATCGTGCTAGATTCATTTTGAGACATCAACCCGTACACTTAGAATTTGTGTATCCTGCCTGTTATACTACAAGAAAAAGTTTTTTTTAAAAATGCTCTCACTCATGATCTCATCTCACAATTTTTTCTGTCTCTAGTCCCTTGATTATGTCAAGGTCCATCCTGCCTCGGGGTCTCAGCATTAACTGAATCCTACTGCAGAAAAATGCATCCTCTCCCGTCTCTGTGCACCTGATGTCAACTCTCATTGTGTAGGTCCTGGTTCAAATGCAATGAACTTCCTCAGAGAGGCCGCCCCTGGTGCCAGCAAGCTAGGCACACTCATTCATTCTTTATTCCATTAGTCTGTTTTATTTCTTCCACAGCACTTCTCACGGGCTGAAACCATTTTGTTTTACTCTTGTGTATTTGGTTCTGGAGCACAAGGATTTTGTCTCTCTGGTTTATTGCTGTGTCCCTACTATTTGTATCTCTAGCATCCAAAACTACATCTGGCTTATTTACCCAAATAATTTTAAGTTTATATCCACTCAAGAGCCTGTGAGCGAATGTCTGTGCCAGATTTATTTATAATTGCCCCTAAACTTGAAGCAACCAAGATATCCTTCAATAGTTGAATGGACAAATTGTGGTACGAAAAGGAATATTATTTAGCTATAAAAAGAAATGAGCTATCAAGTCATGAAAAGATGTAAATGAATCTTAAATACATGTTGCTAACCGTAAAGAAAACTGAGTGCCAAAGAGTTGACGCTTTCGAACTGTGGCATTAGAGAAAACTCTTGAGAGTCCCTTGGACAGCAAGGAGATCAAATCAGTCAATCCTAAAGGAAATCAGTCCTAAATATTCATTGGAAGGACTGAAGCTGAAGCTCCAATCCGCTGGCCACCGGATGCAAAGAACTGACTCACTGGGAAAGACCCTGATGTGGGAAAGATTGAAGGCAGGAGGAGGAGGGAATGACAGAAGNTGGACAGCAAGGAGATCAAATCAGTCAATCCTAAAGGAAATCAGTCCTAAATATTCATTGGAAGGACTGAAGCTGAAGCTCCAATCCGCTGGCCACCGGATGCAAAGAACTGACTCACTGGGAAAGACCCTGATGTGGGAAAGATTGAAGGCAGGAGGAGGAGGGAATGACAGAAGATGAGATGGTTGAATGGCATCACCGACCTGATGGACATGAGTTTGGGTAAGCTCCAGGAGTTGGTGAAGGACAGGGAAGCCTGTCGTGCTGCAGTCCATGGGGTCTCAAAGAGTCGGACACAATTGATCAACTGAACTGAAGTGAAAAAAGCCAGATTGAAAAGGCTACATACTACATGGTTCCAATTATGTGACATCTAGGAAAGACAAAACTGTGGCAATGGTGAAAACATCAGTGGTTCTCAGGAGCTCAGGGGGAAGTAGGAAAGGTTGAATGAGTGAATAACAGGAGATTTTTCAGCATGATGAAGCCATTCTATAGAATACTGTAAGGGTGAATACATGACATCATGTATTTGTCAAAACACAAAGTACTTTACAGCACAAAGGACAATTTAGGATGTGCAAATTTCAAAAAAAAATTTTAAGGGAATTCTTTGATGGTCCAGTGGTTAGAACTCCATGCTTCCACTGCAGGAAGCACAAGTTCAATCCCTGGTCGGGGAACTAAGATCCCACAAGTTGCATGGTGTGGCCAAAATAATAATAATAAAATAAATAATCACTTAAGAGTTTGGGCGATCCCAAAATGGAATGCAGAATATGGCAAAATCAGTCTAACTATATTACAAATGTATGAAACAACCTCACTGAAAGAGGTATGGGGAAGAGGTACTAACCTAAGTACCTGGAAATGAGTAGAGTCTATAACACTAAATGCAAAGTGAACTGTGCACAAACACTGCACTCCAGTTGATAAAGCTATTTCCCACAGGGGTATGGGTAACAATTCTGATAACTGTTGTACATGTACCCCACAACTGCACAATTAAGTGAATGGATGGCAGGTGGTGGGAACCTCAAGTTTCTCATCGATGGAATAAAAATTTACAGATGAGCAAGAGAAAGAGGCTAGAATAATGCACATGGTAATGGATTAGAGTAGGAGACATCACCTTGAACTCATGTTTGGCTTAATATAGAGAGTGATGGTTGGTTACCTATAGAAATATTTACAGATATATGTATATACCATAGTTATTCACACATCCCTTTCTTCACTCTGACAGCTGACAGACCCTAGAAACAATGACCCCAGTAGCCACACCTAACATCCATGTCTTGGTTTCTAATACCATGCTTCTACAAAAAGAACTAAATCTCCTTGTAGAAATGGATGACTATATGCCTAGGGCAAAAAGTACACAAGATGAGCTTGGAATATCTTGTAGAACCAGAGAGTAAAGAAGTATTAAACACACACAAACACACACGCGCAAACACACACGCACACATACAATGATGGGAGTATGTCAAACATACAAACAAAGGAGCCAATTGAAGCAGCTTCCAAAGTTGGAACAATTCAGGCAATAAAATAAATACAGAAGGAACAAATTTTAACACAAAGTACATAATAAATACCCACAGCCCACATAGATTTAAATAAATTATTGGCTAAATAAACAAGTGGGAGAGAGGAGTCGAATGTCCCACGCAGAAGAATTCCATTTAACTTATGTAGAAATATATGGAGTTGGAGCATAAGTCCCCCCTCCTTAGGTGTGACGGAACCTGGCAGACACTATGCCAGCCAAGTGATCAAGATCAACATCAATAGTGATAAGTCCTGTTGATAAGAAGTCCCTTGACAGGATGTGATGAGAACTGCCCTTCTTCACCTCTGCGGTTTTCCTCCCTGTGGCTTTCCTCCCCCAAACTCATAATCCCAGTCTAATTATAAGAAAAACATCACACAAGTCCCATCTGAGGGGCGTTCTACAAAATACCTACCAGTACCTCACACAACTGTCAAAGCTATGAAAAACGAGAAGCACCAGAGAAACTACCACAATCAACAGGAATCTAAGACGTGACAACTAAATGTAACACGGTATCTTGGGTGAATTCTGGAACAGAAAAAAAGACGCTGGATAAAAACTAAGGAAACTGAATCAAGTATGAATTCTAGTTAAAATAATGTATTGATATTGGTTCATTAATTGTAACAAATGTACCATAGTAATTTAAGATGTTGCTAACAGATAAAACTGGTTGCAGAGTAGATGGAGTTCAGCTCAGTTCAGTCACTGTCATATCTGACTCTTTGCGACCCCATGGACTGCAGCACGCCAGGCTTCCTTGTCCTTCACCATCTCCCAGAGTATGCTCAGACTCATGTCCATTGAGTCAGGGATGCCAGCCAACCATCTCATCCTCTGTCATCCCCTTCTCCTCCTGCCTTCCATCTTTCCCAGCATCAGGGTCTTTTCCAAAGACTTGACTCTTCATATCAGGTGGCCAATGTATTGGAGCTTTAGCATCAGTCCTTCCAGTGAATATTCAGGGTTGATTTCCTTTAGGATTGACTGGTTTAATCTCCTTGCAGTCCAAGGGACTGTCAAGAGTCTTCTCCAACAGCACAGTTCAAAAGCATCGATTCTTCTGTGCTTAGCCTTCTTTATGGTCCAACTCTCACATTCACACATGACTACTGGAAAATCATAGCTTTGACTAGATAGATCTTTTTCAGTAAAGTAATGTCTCTGCTTTTTAATATGCTCTTTTGGTTTGCCATAGCTTTTATTCCAAGGAGTAAGCATCTTTTAATTTCATGGCTGCAGATCTCCACAGTGATTTTGGAGATCAAGAAAATAAAGTCTGTCAACTTAGTTTGGAATACTACATTCATAATTTTTCTGTAAATCTATAAACTTTTTTTAAGTGGGCCCAGCGGAAGGTGATTGCAGGACTGGTGGATGGATATTGGAAAGAAGGAGAGATGGATGGCAAAATGACTGATGGGAGGATGGGCGGAGGGCAAGATGGCTGATGGATGGATAATGGGTTGAGTGGCTCCAGAAAGCAGGGCAGACAACCACTGCTGAGAGCACAGAAGATGAGAAATGAGATGGGCATGAGGGTCTCAGCACCCTGGAGGGCAGGAGCCCCATCAGTGGAGAGGAGAGACAGCCACATGGCAATGGGCTAAGGGTGAGCAGAAGGTGTAGACAAGCTCCCTGCTGTGCATACTTCCAACTCTATGCAACTCCATAGACTGTAGTCCACCAAGCTCCTCTGTCCATGGAATTCTCCAGGCAATAATACTGGAGTGGGTAGCCATGCCCTTCTCCAGGGCACCTTAGATCTGGGAAAAGAGAGGAAGAAACAGGGAGAGTCTTCTGTGTATGCATGTCTGGCATTTTACTGAGGCATCATTTCCATACAATGAAATGCACATATTTTCAGTGTCCAGGTCTGTGACTTCTGAAGGAAAGGCTGAAGATGAAGAAGTCCCTCCTTGAGCAGCAGGATGGAGGCTCCTGAGAGGAAGTAAGAGTGTTGCTCACTTAACTCACGCCCACCAGGGCTGCCCAGAACTCAAGCTGGTACCGTAGAGGCAGCTGAGTAGGACAGTGTCTTAGTCATAATGGTTGCCTTGAGAATTTGGATTGCACTTTGCATGCTTTGTATGTTCTCCGTATCTCATTCTTTGCCCTCCTTGACTGCTCTAAATTGCTTTAAGCAAGGCAATTTGTAGTACAGTGTCAAGGATAAATAAACTAGTTCCTCTTTAGAATAATGAGTGAACTCAACTGACAGATCTTCCACATATTAAAGGCAGCCTACTATCCCTCTCTGAAGTTTAACGTGGGAATAGTCCAAAAGTTTGAGACGTGACTGTCAACTAAATGCTTTTAAAGTCTCAGGCTAGTTTGGGTGATGGTCTGTTTACCTAGATACACACACACACCTGCACACACACAGACACAAACACACACTTTCATTATCTAAACATCCATCCATATAAAGGGCTTTTGGCATAAGATTATTAAATATTGAACCATCTGGATTTGATGAAGAAATGGAATATTTTAGCTTAACAAAAGACACTTGTCTACCAGAGATAGTACATGTTATTTTTTTTTAGTTGTAATATTTGTAGAGTGTTATCATTATAGCAAGCATAATCATGTTTTAGCACCCAATCAATGACTCATTTTCTTTCGACTTGTTAAAGAGCTGCCACACCCCATCACAAACAGGAGAAAAACCAGTTGACTAATTAGAACTGTTATGCGCAACATTAGCTCATGAGAACAGGAAAGTCATCTTTACCAGTCTGAAAATGCAACACCTTACCTGCTTGCCTTGAAACAGACTTGATTCAATTAATATTTGCAGAAATGAATAAAGCAGCTCTGTCAGTAGTACTACTGACAAAGAAAACATAAAAGATATTAACAGATGGTTGACCACAGCAGCTCGGGACAAAAATATTCTTTAGCAGAAGCAAAAGATATTGTTTAGGATTTTTCACATTTTATTTGGAAGAAGCATTATTTCTTTACTTCACATCAAAGATAATATTTGGAATTTTCAAATATGAAGGATAAAATACCTACTCTGTATCCTATGGCTTATTTAAAGTGAGTTTCCAACTTTTTATTTCAAAACTCCATTTGAGCAGATAAATGGAGGACATAAGAACCCCAAGACTAACTACTCGTGCAAACCTGGCAAAATGAAATAATACACTTAACTGTGATATACACTAGAAAACTAATGAATTTGAATTTTTCTAAAGAAACAGCTGAATCCGGTAAATGATTCATCTGAAAAACAACAAAATGCTATAAATTGTTCAACTAAGATGCAGAATATCTAAAAGTATATAAAATAAATTAAGCTGAAAAGTTTTACCTGGTGTATTGGTCAAAAATGTTAGAATACATGGAAATGATCGGGGTGAAGGTGAAACTGATGTTCATGGTTTCCAAGAACCGCTTCTGAGTCTGAGTCTTGTTCTTCTTACTGGCAATTTAAACTTGGGCATGTTACTAAGCCCCTCTGAGACTCAATTTTCTCATTTAGAAATAGGATGACTACTTATATCACAGAGCTTTTGCATGGATTGAATGGGATTATCTGATGGGGCTTTACAGATTCTATCATAAAACAAAATAAACCAATATTATAAGGAGCAATCAATTCTGCTTTCCACTTTCTACCAGAACTGTCTATGAAAAATCTTAATTTCATTTTCTATCCTGTCATGTTAGTTCTAAATCTGACTATAAAGTGACATTCCAGGAATAAATTCTCCAGTGGAAATTAATTTGTTGAGTACAGATTTCTTCAGCCTCTTATTTAGGCTAATTTATGCTCCTCGCCTTTTTAAAAATTTATTTCCTAAATCTGCCGCACTTTTCTCTCTCGAATGCTCATTTTATATCTCAACACAAATCCTCTTCAAGTTAAAATAAATACCACCATTAGTTAATTATGAGCTGCCAAGATAAAGGACAAATAATTAGAACTGGAAAAGTCCCTAACAGCCAATATTAAAAATTATATGCCTAAAAGCTTTAAGTCAGATATGCCAGTTCTTCTTAAAGGTTAGCCCAATTAAATGCAAAAAAAAAAAAAAAAAGGCAGATAAGAGTAGCTCTGAGTATCTGCACCATTAGATTTCAAATTCAACTTGGAAGTCAATGGTAGGGGGAAAGTACTGGAGGGGGAAGGAGGGGTTTTCTCTTTTTTAAAAGCCTTCTCAATTTGATCCTTCCCATCTAAGTGGCATCACACAAGAGATTATGCAAGGGAAGGGTGGAGACACTCACTTTAGCTACTGAAATGACTATGGAAATCAGATGATCTTTGAGTGAACTAGTCTAATTGTCTCAGGTTTGTCTTGAAAGGAAAGCCCCTCTATTACTGCTTACAGCATCACCCTCCCTTTAATAAATCTCCTTTTCTCCAGTGCACATCCGGATTTATTATAGAACCTCTAAAGATCAGTCAAGGAAGCCCTAGACTTCCTCCCCTTTTTTTTTAAGATGAGGAAAGAAAACCTGAAAACAAAAGCCTATCATGAATATGATAGGTCGCCAAGGTCATCTGGCTGGTAAGCGGGCCACCCACTAGAACAGAGGCCAGGTCATTCCCACAGCATCATATTACATTTTGAGTCATAGCTTTCATAGACACCAACAAGGTCCCACAGCCCATAAATGATATAGCCTGCCATGTTTATTCATTCCTGAAGTTCAGTTATTAAATGATGACTTTCTCTTACTTAAGACTTTACTTCCTATTAAAATGAAAGATAACATGTTTTTAAATCATTAACATTATAATGTAAATGAATTTAAGATAATCTTCCTGAAAATAGGCTTAGAGTAAAGGAAGAAAGATACAACCACTAGGCAGTAAATTTGTTGTTACTGTTCAGCTGTTAAGTTGCGTCTGACTCTGTGATCCCACGAACTGCAGGATGTCAGGCTTCCCTGTCTTTCACCATCTCCCAGAGTTTGCACTCATGTCCATTAAGGCAGTGATGCCATCCAACCATCTCATCTTCTGTTGTCCCCTTTTCTTCCTGCCCTCAATCTTTCCCATCATCAGGGTCTTTTCCAATGAGTTGGCTCTTTGTATCAGGTGGTCAAAGTATTGGAGCTTTAGCTGCAGCATCAGTCCTTCCAATGAGTTTTCAGGATGGACTGGTTGGATCTTCTTGCAGTCCAAGGGACTCTCAAGCGTCTTCTCCAACACCACAGTTCAAAAGCATTAATTCTTTGGGCCTCAGCCTTCTCTATGGTCCAGCTCTCACATCTATACATCACTACTGGAAAAACCATAGCTCGACTAGACAGACCTTTGTCAGCAAAGTAGTGTCTCTGCTTTTTAATATGCTATCTAGGTTTGTCATAGCTTTCCTTCCAAAGGGTAAGTGTCTTTTAATTTCATGGCTGCAGTCACCTTATGCAGTGATTATGGAGCCCAGGAAAATAGTCTGCCACTGTTTCCATTGTTTCCCATCTATTTGCCATGGAGTGATGGGACCGGATGCCATGATCTTGGTTTTTTGAATGTCGCGTTTTCAGCCAGCTTTTTCAGTCTCCTCTTTCACCTTCATCAAGAAGCTCTTTAGTTTCTCTTCACTTTCTGCCATAAGGGTGGCAGAAAATTGGTTCAAAATTGGGAAGGAGTATGTCAAGGCTGTATATTGTCACCCTGCTTATTTAACTTCTATGCAGAGTACATCATGGGAAATGCTAGGCTGGATGAAGCACAAGCTGGAATCAAGGCTGCCGGGAGAAATATCAATCACCTCAGATATGCAGATGACACCACCCTTATGGCAGACGGAAGAAGCAAGAACTATAATTCTACAGCCTCCAGAATGAAAACCACAATCACAGAAACTAATCAAAATCATCACATGGATCACAGCCTTGTGTAACTCAAGGAAGCTATGAGCCATGCTGTGCAGGGCCACCCAAGATGGATGGGTGGAGAGTTCTGACAAAACATGGTCCACTGGAAAAGAGAATGGCAAACCATTTCAGTATTCTTGCCTCAAGAACCCCATAAGTAGTAGGGAAAGACAGTAAAGAAACGTATTGAAAACACATATTCGACTGCAAACAGGAGAGAGTTGCTGCCATCAAAGGACTTCCAATTATGTGGATGTCTCCATTCTTCTCCTATAATGGACAAGGTTCCTTTACTTTCTCTTTTTCTCTTACCTAATTTAAATGGATGATGGCATCTTATTCCTCTTTCCCCATCTATGCAAATGTCTGTTGGAATGAATGAATAAATGAATATTCTTGCCCTCCACAAGTCTTTCCACAGTTTGCCCCAAGGATTCTTTCAAAAAGGAAAAACCCTTCTGTGATCATTTTATCCTCAACCATAAAGTGATGCTTTAGAGACTAAATCACACTCTGGTCTCCTTTCTTCTCAACTTTTACGCAGTGGAACAGATTTCCAAAATGCCAGTGCTGACTAAGAAAAACCTGGTGAGAATTTATTGGCCTGAACATTTAAGCAGAGGCAGAAATCTTGGCTTTCATTCCTTGTTCCATCAAGACATGTGTGAGCCTGTTGCTCTGAATGTTATCTGCTGCTGGAAAAGCCCTCACCTCTTCCCAGTACAGCAAGCATCTCCACTCCCAAAGAAGTGAACAATTACTGTGCAAACAAAGTAATATTCTTGTATATAATTTAAAAATTAAAATTACAGGGAAGAATGGCAGTAATGTGTGATTACTCCCTTTGAAGACTTTTATGACCCAGGCATCAATGCCTTATTCCATTATGATACTCTTTTAATTTACAGTTTCAAAAAACTGTCTGCTGGGTTGCTCAGTCATGTCCAACTCTTTGTGGCCCCATGGACTGTAGCCTGCCAGGCTCCTCTGCCCAGGGAATTTTCCAGGCACCTACAGGGATGTAATTCCTAACCATGAAAAAGAATAGAAACTTCATCAATGATAGAAATTTTGGGGGTTGTTTTTGTTTTTGGCCATGCTGCATGCTGTATGTGGGATCTGAGTTCCCTGACTAGGGGTTGAACCCAAGTCTCCTGCAGTGGAAGAGAGGAGTCTTAATCTCTGGACCACCTGGGAAGTCCCAAGAAGAGCAGGTTTTTAATACAGGCAGATCATACTACATTAATGCACTTAATCTGAGTTATGTACTTCTGAAATGCATGGCACCAGAAGATGCTGCCAACTGGTCTACAGGGCCAGTTTGTGCATCACTCACTTGACACCCAGGTCCTGGACCCCTGAGTGCAGACAGGATGAAGAGGCCACCCAGGCTGCAGGGACCGCAAGATTCCACCCTTACGAAGCTGGCAGCAAGGCCAGGGGACGGGATTACAGAAAGGTGCTGAGACACAGGTAGCTACAAGCTGGCAAAGGCCTGTCGGCCAGCTTGCCAGGGACAGCACCTGTCACAGAGATAAGAGGTAGACAGGTGAGGAGGAGGAGGAAGAGAGAGGTGACCCTGGCAGAGGGAGAAAGCAAGGGGGATCTTGCTTTCTTGATCCTCACCTGCCCCGGGATCTCAGTTGATAACTGAAGAAGCATGGGTGGGGACAAGAGATGGGACCAGAGAGGGGACCCCTGAGCTTTGTCTTAAGCTGTACCCAGAAGGCTACGGGGGTGACTAGATTGGGTCGGGATTTTGGAAACACTCTAGCCACGTGGATGGGGCTCCAAAGCTCCCATGGGGAGGGAGAGCTGCAGGTGAGGGATCAGAGGAGAAGACCCCATCTCAGGAACTGGAGACAGGGCTTCACTCCAGCCTCCCCACTTGAGACGATTTTACCTCTGACTGAGACCTGTGGCTCAAGATCTCTGTACTACAGCCTCTCGACCTCCCTTCCCGAGTTACTGCAAGGACTGAACTCCAGCTCAGCAAGGATCGGGTGTGCAGTAAGAACTTGAGACAAGCAGCTGATGGGAGCAATGGCAGCATGGAGGCCATGTGACTTTGGGAGTCACCATGACCTTGGACCTTGGACAGGGACAAGGAGCAACTTCTCTGACCTCAGTTTCTTCCTCTACAATGTGAAGCAATGAAGATAATACTTCCCACCCCATAAAGTTACTGCCAAGATCGGCTGTTGGAGGTAAAATGTATACATCACCTGGCCCTTGACCGAGCAGAAGTAGCAATACCAGCAGCACTGGCAGAGGGATTGTAGTAGTACTAGTACTTGTAACAGCAGGAATTTGAGGGACAAGAGACCAAAGTGTCTCATGCTATAATACAGGTGAGACGTTGTAAGGTGCTGGACTAAAGGGGTGGCAGTGAGAAGCCATGCAGTCAGACTCCAGGCATCAACAAGGTCTCATGACTGCTGGGTGTGACCCGCAGGGAGAGGTCAGAGAAGGGAGCCAGCCCAAATCACGCTGGGACACCTGTGGACAGCGTGCCCACCACCCACTGAGGCAACTGAGGAGAAGGGCAGGTTTGCAGAGGATGACAAGAAACTCAGCTTCAGAGCAGCTGAAGGTGAGGCTCCCACCCGGCATCTGAATATGTCTGGCACTTCGGAAACAGATCAGGGCTAAAAATGGAGATTGAAGAGTTGTCAGTATGTGAACAGCGACTGAAGCCACAGGGATATTCATATCACCCAGAAGGAGGATGTAGAAGTGGGAAGAAAAATAGAGAGAATAGAGTAGGGACCCAAAGACAGACCAGGTGTGACATCACTGAAGAGGAAGGCAGAGGAAGAAAATGCAGAGAGGGGACTGGAAGAGTCGCTAGTGATTAGGATGAGACCCAGGGGAGATCCGCTTAGAGCAAAGGGGCTCCCAAGGAAAAGCAGAAGGGCACTGAAGGCCTCAGAAGGCCAATGAAATAGAGACCCAAACAAGCCCACTGGACTGAGCAACAAGGAGATCCTCAGGGAAACCGTGGCAGAAGCCGACATCAGATGGTGATGGATAAACAGTGGTGTCATGGAGGAGAAAGATCTAAGGGAAGGAGAAGATAAGGCCACAATCAAAGGAAGTACAGGATTGAAAAAGGAAAGCATTTTTGTGGTAGGGGGTTGTTGGTAACAAAAAGAAACTCTGCAACTTGTGTGTGTGCTGGGGTGAAAAGGGAAGGCTGAAAAAGCAGCCCAGATAGGAGAGTAATTAAGAGCCTGCTTGGGAGGGCAGTTGGCCTGGCTTGAACACGGGAGGCTGAGAGGGGCAGTTCAGGTAACGAGAAAGGTACCTTGCAAAGCCAGGTGAAGGTGTGAAATAGCCAAGTGATGAGACAAGAGACAGGAACGCAGACTGCAAAACGCAGTCATGCACATGGTGCGCAGACCAGAAGGAAAATGAAACAGACTTCACTGCGCCCTCTATCTAGAAAGACGACAGCTGTGAGGTGAGCAAGGACACCCTAGGAAGCCAGGTTGTTTCAATGGTGGGAGAAAAACAGAAGATCCTGGAAGCAAACGGTTGCCAGAGATGAGAAGGGCAGGTAGGTTAGTGTGGTGAGGGGCACAGTAGAAGCAAAGGAAAAGGGTGAATAGGCCACTGGAGGAAGAAGTTCAATTGTCAAAAGAACTCTCTCAATCTAAGCTTAAAAATCAATTAGCTGCAGCTACTGTCTTTAAGTTCCCATTTCAAGCAAATAAGTCAATGAAGGTAGGTGTATATCCAAAAATGTTGAAATCAAACAGTTAAGATGCAAGAGCTTGATATGGATGACTGTTTAACAAAACCCTAGATTAGTATTTTTCCATAGCCAGGAGTATGATAAAGGAGCATCACTAAAAATAATCCAGGACTAAAACAACAATGACTTTTCAAAAATTTTCTGAAGGTTGATTCCTTTTCATTCATTCACGCTAATGCTTCATGTTTGAGCCCTACTAGGGACNAAGGAAAAGCAGAAGGGCACTGAAGGCCTCAGAAGGCCAATGAAATAGAGACCCAAACAAGCCCACTGGACTGAGCAACAAGGAGATCCTCAGGGAAACCGTGGCAGAAGCCGACATCAGATGGTGATGGATAAACAGTGGTGTCATGGAGGAGAAAGATCTAAGGGAAGGAGAAGATAAGGCCACAATCAAAGGAAGTACAGGATTGAAAAAGGAAAGCATTTTTGTGGTAGGGGGTTGTTGGTAACAAAAAGAAACTCTGCAACTTGTGTGTGTGCTGGGGTGAAAAGGGAAGGCTGAAAAAGCAGCCCAGATAGGAGAGTAATTAAGAGCCTGCTTGGGAGGGCAGTTGGCCTGGCTTGAACACGGGAGGCTGAGAGGGGCAGTTCAGGTAACGAGAAAGGTACCTTGCAAAGCCAGGTGAAGGTGTGAAATAGCCAAGTGATGAGACAAGAGACAGGAACGCAGACTGCAAAACGCAGTCATGCACATGGTGCGCAGACCAGAAGGAAAATGAAACAGACTTCACTGCGCCCTCTATCTAGAAAGACGACAGCTGTGAGGTGAGCAAGGACACCCTAGGAAGCCAGGTTGTTTCAATGGTGGGAGAAAAACAGAAGATCCTGGAAGCAAACGGTTGCCAGAGATGAGAAGGGCAGGTAGGTTAGTGTGGTGAGGGGCACAGTAGAAGCAAAGGAAAAGGGTGAATAGGCCACTGGAGGAAGAAGTTCAATTGTCAAAAGAACTCTCTCAATCTAAGCTTAAAAATCAATTAGCTGCAGCTACTGTCTTTAAGTTCCCATTTCAAGCAAATAAGTCAATGAAGGTAGGTGTATATCCAAAAATGTTGAAATCAAACAGTTAAGATGCAAGAGCTTGATATGGATGACTGTTTAACAAAACCCTAGATTAGTATTTTTCCATAGCCAGGAGTATGATAAAGGAGCATCACTAAAAATAATCCAGGACTAAAACAACAATGACTTTTCAAAAATTTTCTGAAGGTTGATTCCTTTTCATTCATTCACGCTAATGCTTCATGTTTGAGCCCTACTAGGGACACAGACGAAGAAAATTAAAATCAACCCTGCCTTCAAACTGTTGATGCCTAAGACCCTGACGCTGGGAAAGACTGAAGACAAAGGGAGACAAGAGCAGCAGAGGATGAGATGGCTAGGTAGCATCGCCGACTTAACAGACATGAATTTGAGCAAACTCAGAGAGATAGTGGGGGACAGAGGATCCTGGCATGCTGCCGTCCATGGGTCACAAAGAGTCAAACACAACTTAGTGACTGAACAATAGCAACTTCTCTCCACATAAATGAAAACTCACAAGGACTTCCAGAATCAGGAAGGTGCTAGGGAAAAAAGGGGGTGGGGGCAATGATATTTGCTCATGTTCAAGTTCAAAGACATACCATCACCTCTGACCCCATATCCATCTCCAAACTCTACCACCAACTAGCTATGAAGACTTCATTTTCTTCCCCACTTCTGCCCTCCGTATCATAGAGAATGACCAACACTTAGAGCCTGTTTATGGTTCCAACTGGGGCTTCCCAGGAGGCTCAGTGGTAAAGAATCCATCTTCCAATGGAAGAGACGCAGCAGGAAGATCCCCTGGAAGAGGAAATGGCAACCCATCCCAGTATTCTTGCCTGGAAAAATTCCATAGACAGAGCAGCCTGGTGAGCTACAGTCCATGGGGTCACAGAGAGTCAGACATAACTGACTGCCCGAGCACGCACGCGTGCCTGGTTCAAACTACACCACCTAAGTTCCAGCTCCATGCTCTGACCCATTCAGAGCTCATAATGACCCCGCCAAGGGGCCAGGATGATTCCCTTAAACGCAGGGGAAAGTGGGGCTCAGAAGTTAATAAGGAAGTTGCCCCATCTCAGCACTACTCAATGCAGGGGCCAATGTAGCTTTCAGGTTCCCTCACTTCAAAGCATTTACTCTTTTACCTGCTGCCTCCACGTCAGATTTCCCTAACCATTGCTCCAAAGGGAACTTGTTAAGCACAGTTTCCTTTTCAGCCTTTGGCAATTTCAAATTCTTTTATTCATAGAATTTTAAACATGTTTAATTTATTCCATAATATTTTACAGATTGAGTTTATGGTATTTTCTTTAAGCAGTTCTTTTTTTTTTAGTTGGAGTATAGTTGTGTTTCAGTGCTGTGTTAGTTTCTGTTGCACAGCAAAGTGAAACCAGTTGCATGGATACATATAGCCCCTGTCCTTGGACTGCCTTCCCATTTAGGTGATCACAGAGCACTGAGTGGAGTTCCCCGTGCTATACAGTAGGTTCTCATGAGTTGTCTATTTTATACATTAGGGACTTCCCTGGTGGCTCAGACAGTAAAGAATCTGCCTGCAACACTGGAGACTCAGGTTTGACCCCTGGGTCAGGAAGATCCCCTGGAGAAGGGAATGGCAACCCACTTCATAGTAGGGTATATTTGTCAATCCCAATCTCCCAATTCATCCCATCCCCCCCTTCCTCCTTGGTATCCATTTTAAGCAGTTTTATTGAAAAGCCGATTCATTCTCAAATAGCTACCTAAATGGGGATTCGCCACGTTATCCGCAAACCATCTTCTAGACAGCAGTTTCTACATTCCAGCAAAGCAGGCTAACTTGATGTTGTAGAGTGGGAGTTGAGAACAAAGTAAGGACCTGAACTAAAAACAAGAAGCCTGATCCACGAACAAACCCACAAACACCTGTGTCCCTCTACATGCAACATCAGTCAACCCAAAAGTTACCACAGCTGCAGCGAGGAGCAGGTAACCTACAGGGGTTCACAGAGAGTGCCAGGCACTGTCCCATCTCAGGAAGAAGTGGTTAGGGTACATCTGGCTTTCTGGACACAGCCCTGCTCTGCTGTGTTCCAGCTGAGGGGCCTCTGGCAACATCTAGACTTCTCTGAGCCTCAGTTTCCACATCCATGGGACTATCAGAAGTTGTTACTAGGATTACATGAACCATACCTGATACAGAAAGTACTTAATAAAGTTTAGCTTCGTCTCTTAAATATGTTTAAGTGTTTCCCTTTCTGGAGCAGTACATTTTTAATAGCAGATCACAACCCCCAAATGTGTGATGAAATCAATTTAGAGAGTCACAGCCAGCAATTCTGGTAAATTAAATAGAACAGAATATTGTATTTAAACATTGATAAAGTCATATTTTATATTAGGGGCTTCCCAGATGGTGCTAGTGGTAAAGAACCTGCCTGCCAATGCAGGAGACTTAGGAGATGTGAGTTCGATTTCTAGGTCAGGTAGATCCCCTGGAAGAGGGCATGGCAACCCAGTCTAGTACTCTTGCTTGGAGAATCCCATGGACAGAGGAGCCTGGCAGGGCCGCAAAGAGTCAGACACGACTGAAGCAACTTGGCATGTATGCATGCATTTTATATTAACTTGTTAATTTTTCTTTTGCATACATGGTAACATTAACTGGTCTTTGTGAATCTCTGCATCCATCCATGTGTCAGGGTAGGTATCAGGAAGCAAGGGAATTTCTTTCTAGGGCCACCATCAAAATATTTTGAGAACCACTGATTTACAGAATGAAGATGACAGGGAGTAAGGGAAGATGAAAAAGTGTAATGTGTCAGAAACCACTTTTTAAAACACAGACATCATCATGTTGAGGTTTGACAGAAAACAACAAAATTCTGTAAAGCCATTATCGTTCAACTAAAAAAAATAAAAATTTTAAAAATGCAGACTGATGCTGGAAAAGCAAAGTCCTTCTGAATGGACAGTCAGGATCACCAGGGGATGCCCTCTGTGTACAAGTCTGTTTATGCCTAGGCTGCTGCGGGGGTTTCAGTAATCCGAGATTAACGACGGGCTTTTATTTCCAAAGCAAATCAAATTGCAAAAATGGAAGTACCGATGTTATCTTGATGCTGGGCAAGATGAGAAAAATTGACCTGACTTATCCAGGAAGTCCTCTTGCAATTATTGTCAAAGTAGACAGTATGCCAGATATCAAATGCTCTTTAAAACCATCAGGGTTTGGGAGAGATATGAAAATGTCTTAAAATAGAAATCCATACATGCTTTTGCAGAGTTAACCTTGCAGTTCCAGGATAATCAAATTCCTAAGTGAAAATGTAACTACCTGTACAAGTAGATGAAATGGAAAATAACTATAAACGTAATCATTTTAGAATCTATAAAGACATTTATGTTTATATCCAAAAGGCTGTGCTGTTTAACGATACTATGCTTAGACTGCGTAAGAGGGGTCACAGCCCTGGGCCACTCCTGCCACAGGCATTTTCCTGCAGAGTACCAGGTGGACTTACCCATCCAGGACCAGTAAGCCTCCATCTGGTTTTAGGCTACACTTCAAGTCCCCAGCATCCCCTGATCAAATACACAGACACTTCCAAGGCATGAACCAGCTCTTCCCAGGTCTAGCCTCCTTGGTTGGAGCCAGAGGCATGGTTAGGGGGTGGCAGAGGGTGTGGACAGACTGGACGTGCAAGTGGACACAATGCCCTTCACCAGGTAGGATGGTATCACAGGTGAACAGCGAAAGGAAGCAGGCCCTGGGCCAGGGGACGGTTCTTTTGATCAGTTCTGAGCTTTGGGAGATCTGGAATTCACGGTTCAAACCTCCCTTTCTGGGTCATTATGAAGATACAGTTGTCAAGGTAGGAGGATAGAACACATTTTAAAGAGACATTTTTAAACATTCAGACACATGCTGTGAGGCCTCCACCTGTTTTCTTACACAGGACGCTGCAGAGTTAGAAGCAGGTTTGGTGGTTAGAACATGGACTCAGAGTGCATACCATCCACCAGCTACGGAGCTTGGGAAAGCCTTTTAATTCTGCTGTGTCTGAGAGGATAACAGCACCATGTTCATACGGGTTGTTGTAAAGACTAATGAATCAGTGCACACAAAGGGCCTAAAACAACACCTGGGACTAACACAAGTACTCCATAAATTCTCTTTGTGTTATTCTCCATACAAAACTGATTGGCCACTGCAAACTTCTGGGTAAAACCATAGCTGGGAAGTTATTCTGTGTATTTCTTTACCCCCACTCCTTTCTAATTTAAAATATCACACTTTATGGCACTCTAAAAGACCACTATTTCCTATTCTGGAAAAGGATAGATCATCTAACTGCTGACCTGCCTGATGCAAGTTTTTCTGAAATTACATCTAGAAGGCACCCACCCTTGCAGACAGCTCAAGCCTCTGGCCAAGCTGAAGTCTGGCAAGTTGGCTTTCCATGTCAATTTCACACACACACACCATTTGGACATTTACTAACCTTCATATTCAGGAGATTCATAGCTACAAACCAGCTAGGTCCTTCTCAATTTACACACCAGAGGCTGAAATACTTGAAACTATCAGCGAGGAGAGGCTATCAGACCAGAGAGCTGAAGCTAAAAATAGAGCCCTGCTAGTGGAGAAAGAGATGGAAGGAGACAGTCCTTTATATGGCTACTTATTAGTCCACAGGCTTTTTATTACTCAGTGAAGGTGTAGCATCAGCATAGTGTTTATAAATTGCCAACATGACTTACAGCTCTTCAACCTAACATGACAGAACAAGCAACCTGAATAGAAATACCTGCCACATTTTAATAACAAGCCGGCAGCATATAGCATCTTGTGTCATTTTACCACAAAACCTCTCAGATCTTTAGCTGTTTGCTCTATGTGGAGGTCTGAAATGTGAGAAGCACAAGGAAAAGATTCAAGGTCATCTTTACCTTTAAAATAGGTACCTAATCTACATGTTTAATACAATGAGCATTCAATCTTCCTTTTTTTTTTTTTAAACCAGTTACTCAGGAGAATTTTGAAAATACATGATGTACCAACCTTGCTAAGAGGCTGGAACTCTTTCCCAAGCTACGTGCAATTGGTCTGCCATAAAAGGAGCATTTTTAAAGCATAGTTAATTTCAACAGTAGTTTCTCTATTAACCCAAATCTTCTCTAAACCCAAAATGGAGCATAAAGACTACTATGAAATAAATGAAAACTAATTGGATTCTACAGAGGCAAGACTGAGTCTTCCATCCACCCCCACAGTATTCCCATCGAAATCAAATATATTGTTTCTTTAAAGAGTTTTGCCAACTTCCTACTTAAAAAACACCATAAACACTTTCGATTTGGGCCAGTTTTTATTTACGCAATTAAAATGCTTTTATAAGAGCTGGGCTGGAGGAGCAATATATTTTTACAAGCCAATTAGTCATATAGTCAAGCTTCATTATATCATAATCATTCATCAGGAGTCCGTAATGAGAATGCTGTTTCCTTGCTTGATGAGACTATTAAGGAAAATAGGTATTCACAATAGGCCATAAAATGTGTGAAATCCAGACCAGAGGAAAAGCCAGCGGGTTCATCTGGCTTTCATTTTTGCTGAAGGGTAACAGCCGGATGAACGCAAACCCAGCTTTAACTCAGAAGCCATATCCTTAATTATTAACCCTCTTCATCCTTCTACCCTTTCCAAACTCCACTCCCTTAAGAGAAGTAGAACACTTCATTTACAATCACTGCCATTAAAAAGACTCCTGGGAGAGCATTTTAGCTTCCGTCCTTTTTCCGGTAAGCACAGTTTTGTTACAGTTTGTTCTTAATATTTCTCCAAAAACACATCAACCATTTCTCCTTATGCTGCAGACTTGCGTACAGGCTTAGCCCCTGAACTGTGGGAAGTAAATATCGCGGCGGAGCGGGAGCTGGGGAATTCCCAGCACACCAGCAGGCTCCCTTCCTCCACCCCGCACCCTTCCAGGTTGCCTAAGGCTCTCATTCTGCTCCCATCAACGGGAGTAACTGAAACTGGGCAGGAAGAAAGAAACCTGCTTCCACAAAGCTCAACGCGTGCAGCTTTGGTAAGGCAAGGACAGATCGTGGAGACACGCGTCGGGGCTGGCTGGAACAGGGAACGCGTTCAGCTTATGGTTTTGTGATATTATTTCAAGAACGCAGGGGGCCTCTGGTATCCCCAGAACCTCTCCTCTCGGTGAAGCGGCTTTCAGTCTCTTCCCTGCTCCCTTTCCACAAAACTCGGGGTTGCCAGGATCCTAGCAGGAAGTCCTGTTCTTGCGCGCAGCTGGGTGAGCCCCTCCGAGCCCCACTTTGGGAAGCTGCAGCTGAAGCCGAGGAGAGCCCGGGGTTGGGAGCGCTGAGCAAGACCCGACCTCCCCACGATCACCACGGGGCCCCCAGTTCTCTGGGCACCCGGCAGCTGAACCTAAGCAGGGCGAGCCCTGGCACCAGAGGGCACCCTGGGGAGAGAACGCGCCGCGTCTCGCTCCCAGCCCTCGGTCCCCAGGAACCAGGGCGGCGCGCAGCCGGGAGCCGGAGCCGTGGAGAATTCCTGTGTTAGCACAACCCGGTGCGCGAGTCTGCCCCCCGCCCCGCGACCCTCCCGACCCCGCGCCCAGGTACCTCGCAGCCATACAGCTGTCCCAGCTGCTCCACGATCCACTCCTCCAGCACGAGCCGTTTCCGAAGCTCCTTGCGATCGTATTTTACCGTCACTTTTCCCTGCTGGTGGCGCCGCTGCTGCTGCTGCTGCTGCTGCTGAACGTGCCCGGCGGGAGCCGCGGTGGCCACGGGCGCCGAGTCCTCCCGGGAGGAGCCTGAGCCGCTGCTCGAGCCCGGGCTGCCGCCGGCACCGCCCCGGGGACTCTGGAAGAAAACCCGCGCACCGCTGCCCGCGGCCCCGCCGGCCGCCTCGCTGCTGCCCGTCGCCACCGACATGTCCCCGCGCGCGTAGGAGCCGAAGTGCGGCCCGGAGGAGGGCAGGCGGAGCGCCGGGCGCCGCTACCACCTCGGGCCGGGCAGCGGCATGCGAGGGCTTCGCCGGCACCTGCTCCTCGCCGCCGCCAGCTCCGGGGCGGTCTGGACGAGCGAGGGCGGGGGAGAGCGGGGAGGAGGCAGGGGCGGGGACGCAGCCTTAAAGACGCCGCCGACGACCCTCCCGGTCCAACCGGGGAGGCGGATCCGTCGCCCGGCAGGCAGCAGCCAGGGGCGTGGGAGCTGCGCGCGGCGGAGCGAATGTGGGCGCGCAGACGACGCGGGCGCCGGGGTGTGGACACCGGGCGGACTGGCGAGGGTCTGCTGCCAGGGGTGGTCCTCTGCGCGGATGACCGTGCTCTGTCCCCCGGGACACAAGGATCGCTCTTCTCCCGCCGTCCCGAAGCGCAGGAAGCCCCCCGCCGCCAGCGGCCTTGGCCAGCGCTACCGGGGGACTGGCGACCGCCGGGAGGGCAGGCGAGGCGGAAAGGGACGGAGCCGCAGGTCCCTGGCAAAGGTTTTTCCTCTCCCTCCCGCCTCCTGGGAGGGCGGGGACGTGTCTCCTCCCATCCTGGCCCCACTCCACCGCTCCAAACACCCATCCCTATTCATGCCGCTTTCTCCCTCGGTTTGTGAGAAAATTGACTAGGCGACGTTTGTGCCATGAGGCAATCCCGCGCTTGAAAAATGCTCTCCAGACCAGTTTTTCTCCTCTTACACCGTGTCTGGTTTCTTCATAGGCAGAGCATGAAGGCATCTTTATATCTAAAGGGCAGAAGAGTCTCTGTCTCTTGGGCAAGAGACTGGGGACGCAAATCTGTCTCTGTGAGTCCCTGCTGGTTCCGGTCTTCCATTCCTGGTATTGTAGTATTCCCTGCACAGCCGCCTTTCCTCTCTCAATACCATTGCCAGACAACTTCTTTTTAGCTAGGAAAATAACAGCAGAGACTACTTTTAAAACTTTATACAGCCAGTTCAGTTCAGTCGCTCAGTCGTGTCCGACTCTTTGCGACCCCATGAATTGCAGCACTCCAGGCCTCCATCACCAGCTCGGGACCCAAACCCATGTCGATTGAGTCGGTGATACGATCCAACCGTCTCATCCTCTGTCGTCCCCTTCTCCTCCTGCTCTCAATCTTTCCCATCATCAGTGCCTTTTCAAAAGAGTCAGCTCTTTGCATCAGGTGGCCAAAGTACTGGAGTTTCAGCTTCAACATCAGTCCTTCCAATGAATACCCAGGACTGATTTCCTTTAGGATGGACTGGTTGGATCTCCTTGCAGTCCAAGGGACTCTCAAGAGTCTTCTCCAACACCACACTTCAAAAGCATCAGTTCTTCGGCGCTCAGCTTTCTTTATGGTCCAACTCTCACATCCATACATGACCACTGGAAAAACCATAGCCTTGACTAGACGGACCTTTGTTAATAAAGTAATGTCTCTGCTTTTTAATATGCTGTCTAGGTTGGTGAGGGAGGAAAGTTATGACCAACCTATACAGCCAGGAAAACTTATAAATGAATGAGTTTCTTATAAGGTTTAGGGCAAGGAGATGGAGCAGAAGTTATAAGCAGAAAACTGCATGTTTATATGTATAAAAATATTGGGAGACATATATTTATGTGGTATTGGTACATAACAATACATTTCTGTTCAGACCATTGAAAGAAATCATAAAGATATTCAAACACAAGTAAGTTGCTTGTACAAAATTCTTCTAAATGCTACTGGGCACTTTTCAAGGTGGCTCAGTGGTAGAGAATCTGGCTGCCAATGCGGGAGACAAAGGAAACTTGGGTTCAATCCCTGGGCTGGGGAGATCCCCTGGAGGAGGAAATGGCAACCTACTCAAAAAATCCTGCCTGAAAAATCTCATGGACAGAGGAGCCTGGTGGACTACAGTCCACTGGGCCACAAAGAGTTGGACAGAACAGCAGCAAAGGTTACTAGCAGCTACCCAAGTTTCTCAGAGATAAAGAATCAAGTCAGTTTCCTCCGAGCACTTCGTTCAATGTAGAGGATTCTCGCTGGGCCCTTAGACTCACAGCTATAAAGACATAAAGACACTGGATTTAAAAGTGGCCAGAGGTTTGTTCTGACTCTTCTGGCTTTGCATCTGGTTCCCTGGTTTCCTCTGCCCAGGTTTGTGTCTGCTTTGTTCTTTCGTTTGGGGTTTTCCAGCCGGAACATGACTGTGAAGGGATTTTCCTAGAGCGTTCCATGCCCGATGTTCATCATGGGGACATGTCTGGCCTTGCAGAATGAAAGGAAGGATCTAGTGGGGATTGTGTGTGGGGGTGGGGGAGGTGGCTGGTACAGGTCTTGGTGCACGCATGCTTGGTCGCTTCAGTTCTGTCCAACTCTGCGACCCCATGAACCGTGGTCCACCAGGCTCCTCTGTCCATGGGATTATCTGGTCAAGAATATTAGAGTGGGTTGCTATTTCCTCTTCCAGGGATCTTTCCAACCCAAGGATTGAAACTGCATCTCCTGCTTCTCCTGCATTGGCAAGGGGATTCTTTACCACTGTGCCGCCTGGGAAGTCCCTAAGTCTTGGACCCTTCTCATAATTAGAAGGGGTTGAGGCTAAAATCCCTGCCCCCTGGAAAAGGCCAGCTCTCCTTAAGGTGGTAGGTTCCCTACTCAGCTACTCATGGAGAAGGGAGACAAAGCTAACCTGACTTGCTCCTAGAGACTGATGAGAATTCTCCCCATGACCCCCACCCCCACCTGCCTTAGGGGGTAGATCATTTTAAACCCTGTGCTCATAACCAAGAGGGCAAGCACATCAAGAAAAAGGAGCTTTGT
This sequence comes from Oreotragus oreotragus, assembly GCA_006410675.1. Taxonomy (NCBI): domain Eukaryota; kingdom Metazoa; phylum Chordata; class Mammalia; order Artiodactyla; family Bovidae; genus Oreotragus; species Oreotragus oreotragus. The sequence goes on along the minus strand of SJYX01011060.1, from coordinate 37,282 downwards.
CACAGGCTGAGGAGGCAGAGGAGGGTAAGCAGTGATCAACAGGACTCTCCCCCCAACCCAGAAGGAGACTAAGCTTGTCTCCCTCTAGACATCTGGCACTTATTCAAGTTAGCTAGCACCAGCTTTAACCAACTGGACTAACCAAGAGCAGCTAAAATTGTACTTCATGAGGGAGAAACTATATAAAACCTCAGCCTCATTCTGGCACTGGGGCCTGGCTATTCCCATTTATTTTGAAAACTATGCCTGAGATCCAGGAGTGTGGCAAAGAGTGGGAAATTCCAACTCCTTATTTTGAGTCTTTGGACAATGAATTCAGTCATTCGAGAATAACTTCAAAGGATTTATAAAAATTCACTAAGTTCTTTCTGAGAATTTCTTGTGCCAGTTTTCTCTCACTGTATAAGATGCTTTTTCCTTTATGCTTAAAATTCAGCTTTCACTTTCATGACTTCAAAAGTGACAAGTATTAAGAGACATTTAAGAAGAAATCTAGAGTTTTTGCATCCTAACTTGTAGAAAAATAGCCAGGGAGGAGTCAGCCTCCTTCCAGAGATACACTGACCTTCAGATGCCCAAATGAGTCACCTTGACTTGGAATTATAAGTTGAACTAAACAAGAGTCCCCTCTTCCTATAAATCCCATAGCTCCACCCAGAACGTAATCTATCTTTTTTGTTTTTAGTTTAAGAATAAACCACAGACATCTTTTTCTTGTTGTTGTTTCGGCACACTGTGGGCCATGCAGGATCTTAATTCCCCGCCTAGGGATCAGATCTGTGTCCTCTGCATTGAGAGCTGGGAGTCTTAACCATTGGACTTCCAGGGAAGTGGAACATTCAAAGTGAACTGCACAGCCCCATTCCCACCACAAATACACACACACACACAACTCTCCATGTTTGAATAATCAAAACTCAACGTTCAAATCTTGATGGATCATAGAATTACTGTTTTTTGCAGACCTCAAATACTGAAGACAAAGTATTTGGGAGCAAAGGCTAGAAACCATTTACACAGATGAATATTTAAATTCAGTAAAACCAAAGATATTTCTTATCTACAAGATTTATGTGCAAATTTGTTCAGGGCAAACCCTTTCTTTTCTACTGTAAATAATTTTTTAATGGCAGTTAATCAAAAAAATTAATCAGTTCAGTTCAGTCTCTCAGTCGTGTCCGACTCTTTGCGATCCCATGGACCACAACATGCCAGGGCTCCCTGTTCATCACCAACTCCCTGGGAGCTTACTCAAACTCATGTGCATCAAGTCAGTGAGGCCATCCAACCATCTCATCCTCTACTGTCCTCTTCTCCTCCTGCCCTCAATCTTTCCCAGCATCAAGATCTTTTCAAATGAGTCAGTTCTTTGCATCAGGTTGCTAAAGTATTGGAGCTTCAGCTTCAGCATCAGTCCTTCCAGTGAACATTCAGGACTGATTTCCTTTAGGAATGAATGGTTGGGTCTCCTTGCAGTCCAAGGGGCTCTCAAGAGTCTTCTCCAAACCACAGTTCAAAAGCATCAGTTCTTTGGGGCTCAGCTTTCTTTATAGTCCAAATCTCACATCCAAACATGAATACTGGAAAAATCCTAGCTAAAGGTTGTTAGAAAAGGGTGAAAATCAAGAGTTCCAGGGCTTTCTTCATTCCTGGAGGAAAGAAGGACTAAAATACAAATGTTCATACTTAGACTCAGTTTCCTTACTTTTTAAAGGCTAATTGTCGCAATAATGATGCAACACTTGGGAATCTACCTTGAGACTGTGATGATTACAGCCCCCAAAGCTACAGACCTCAGCAGAGAATTCTTATCTTGACTCATACAGGTCAGTGACAAGATGCCTGCCCCCGATTTCTCCCAAAGATGCGATAAAGCAAATAGACAAACAAAAGGTAACTTAGTAAGTCTGTTTTTGATTATAAAAGTAGAGAAAATATCATCTGTTCTTTGAGATTCTATCAACTGTTCACAGTATTTTTAGTTTTCAGAATACAGTCCCTTATTTCATTATTCTTTATGGAGTGAGAGAAATGATATTGTTAACCTATATCAGTGTAGTTTCCTATTGGCTACTATTTCATCTCCCCTTCCCCCACTGACTTTTTTCCCCCTTCTTAATTCCGGGCATTTGATTCTATTATGTCCTACAATTTGAAATCATAATTCCTGAATGAACTTAGCCACTATTTGCATAAATAACCAGAATGAACAGCAGTCACTGTCACAGTTCTTTGTCTTAGCAATTAACAGAAATTCTTATGTGACAGTTCAGAGATGATAAAAACAGAGGAAGAAACCCACAGCTTCATTGCATCCCTTCTAACAAAGGTTAAGTATCCCTGTGGCTTCCTGTAAGCCTCGCTTATCAAATATTTTGTCTTTTTCTGTGAGACTAAACTCTCGAGAGAAGCCGATTCTCCCCTGTCTAGCCAATGGCCTCCTGCCCTCCCTCTTTCACTGTCCAGTGTTCTGGAAGAGTTGTCCATTCCCCAACATCTCTGTCTTCACTCACACTCAGCCCTCTGCAGTGTGACTGCCACCACTGCCAAGCAAAGTCTTCATGTTGCTCAATTCAGTCTGTGCTTTTTCAGCTCTTCTCTACGTTGAACTCCTGCCACGCTTGACAGTCTTGAATCTCTCCTGGCCAACATCCTCCTGCTTTTGCTCCCACCTCTGTCTATTCCATCACCATGCATCCATGCATGCTAAGTCACTTCAGTCGTGTCCGAGTCTTTGCGACCAGGCTCCTCTGTCCTTGGGACTCTCCTGACAAGAATACTGGAGTGGGTTGCCATGCCCTCCTCCAGGGGATCTTCCAGACCCAGGAATCAAACCCATGTCTCTTTGTCTGTTACACTGCAGGCAGGTTCTTCCCTGGTGGCTCAGCTGGTAAAGAATCCACCTGGCATTCGGGAGACCTGGGTTCAATCCCCGGGTTGGGAAGATCCCCTGGAGAAGGGAAAGGCTACCCACTCCAGTATTCTGGCCTGGAGAACTCCATGGACTGTATAGTCTTTGGGATCTCAAAGAGTCAGACACAACTGAGCGACTTTCACTTTCACTTTTTTTACCACTTGCGCCACCTGGGAAGCCCATCACAGTGATTCTGGTGAACTCCTTTTCCTTCACCTCCACCTTCAAGATAAGCGGTTCTCCAGGGTTCTTCCCTCTGCTTCTTTATTCATTCATATGCTCACTCAAGGTGACTTTGTCTCCTAATGAATCTTCTGCTTTGACAACCTGCCATCCACCTGTCACAGACTCTCCAGATGAACAATCTCCAGCAGAATCCTGGTCCAAGCTTTAGATTACAGGTACATTGCCTTTAGTGCCCATTCACTGTGCAAGTGTGTTTACTGCTAAAGTACACAGATACAGGGGGCTTCCCTGGTGGTTCAGTGGTAAAGAACCTGGGAAATCCCATGGACAGAGGACCCCAGTGGGCTACAATCTATGGGGTCACAAACAGTGGGACTTGAGTTAGCAACTAAGTAACAACAACACAAATATATATTGATCTCAATTCATTTGAGAGCAAAGCAGTACAGTGAATGTGGTTTTGGTCATGGATGGGTAGCACACTAAAGGCTAGTCCAGCCCAGTTCGTTCAAACATTTTTTTACCACAAACCACAATAAGAAATACATTTCTGGCATGACCTAAATACACGTCTACACACATAACTTACCCATATTACATGTAATACCCTCTGACACATCCTATTCTATTCTGTTCTGTTTTTTCTAAAGACTGCTGCTCACAATCTACCAAACAGATTTCCCAATCTCCTAAAGGGTTGCAACCCAGAATTGGAAAAGAGCTGCTGTCAGCCAGAACCATACCTACGAGCGTCAATCCTGGCACACTCCAGCATGGTTTATTTCTCCAGTGCTCTCTTTCTGTCACTATTAAATTAAGTGTTCTGGTCAACAATTTTGACCCCAAATGACTGACACAGAAGTTGAGCGTGATCCTCCGGGAAGTGCTGCAAAAGAACTAAGAATGGACGCTCTGGACATGAGCACGGGCCTTTGCTGAACCTCCACACTCCCTCAGGAAACGGGGGAGACCCTGGAGGGTAAAGACAGAAGGCCAGCGAGGATTGGTAGAGCCTCCAGCCTCAGGACAAGAATAGGGTGCTGGGAAAGACTGAAGGCAAAGGATGAGATGGTTAAAGAGCATCGCCCACTCAGTGGACACAAATTTGAGCAAACTCTGGGCGATAGTGGAGAACTGGAGGACAGAACTGGGTGGCAGAGCCTGGCGTGCTGCAGTCCACGTGGCACAAACAGCGGGATATCTTAGTGACTGAGGAGCAACGACAACCCAGCACAAAGCCCGCAGCCCAAGTGCCTGGGTTGGATCTGGCCTCTGCCACTTACGGAGAAGGCAATGCAATGGCAACCCACTCCAGTATTCTCACCTGGAAAACCGCATGGATGGAGAAGCCTGGCAGGCTACAGTCTACGGGGTCACAAAGCCCGCAGCCCAAGTGCCTGGATTGAATCTGGCCTCTGCCACTTATGGAGAAGGCAATGCAATGGCAACCCACTCCAGTATTCTTGCCTGGAAAACCCCATGGAGGGAGAACCCTGGAGGCTACAGTCTATGGGGTCACAAAGAGTCTGAAACGACTGAGCGACTTCACCTCACTTCTGCCGCTCAGGCACTGTGTGCCCTTGGCAAGTTACTTACTCGCTGTGCCTCCATGTGTCCATCTATAGGGGGACAGTAGCACTCGTTTCCCAGGTTGTTCTGAGGGAGAAGGGGCACCTGGAGTAAAAGCACTGAGAACAGTGCCTGCCGCTAGGTGTGAAGGGGTCCTCAACACCGCAGAGAGAACTCGTCACAGTCCCAGTCATGCCGCACAGAAACTACGGCCACAGGCATGTCCTGACTCCAGGGATGTGGAGCCAATGGTGGGAAACATCTCCGCAGGGAGCCTGCTCCAGTCGTGACACAGCAGACTCAGCATTCCCATCGACAAGTTCCGATAAACAGAGGAAACACACATAGCCACTGCTTACCCGGTTGGTGCCTTCCCCTACATGCCTTGAAGCCACCTCAAAGTAACAAATTCTAAATGACATCACCGACTTCATAGGTCCTACTTCCTTCTCCTAGTTTCCTTTTGCCAGGACTATTTAGCACTACTCACTTCTTTGTTTAACCTAGAAACTTGNGTGCCTTCCCCTACATGCCTTGAAGCCACCTCAAAGTAACAAATTCTAAATGACATCACCGACTTCATAGGTCCTACTTCCTTCTCCTAGTTTCCTTTTGCCAGGACTATTTAGCACCACTCACTTCTTTGTTTAACCTAGAAACTTGAGAACCATCTCCCTCATTCTCTTGTCCACCTTGTCCAATCAATAAGCAAATCTTTCTGGTCCCGTGTGTGTCTGGATCAAAGATCTCCTCCTTCTCTGGTCCTCACACTCTCCCCTGGATGTTTCCTGTGCTCTCCTACTTTGTCTTCATGACCTGCCTTCCATCCGTTCTCTATACTGCTCCCACAGAGAGATTTCTGAAAGCAAATGTGATCAAGATCCTATGCTTAAAAAATCCCTCCATATCCCTCATTCTTCTCAGGCTAAAGTACGAACAACCTCGCATTGCACATAAGCTTTTCTTGCTCCAGCCCTTGCTTTTTGCTCCAGCATCTGTTCAAACATGCTACATCCCAGCACATACACATAACATTCCTCACTCTTTTCCCAACATCTCCCTGAACATGGCTTCCCAAACACAGAACACTCACCATCTACACCTGTGCCTATACACCCCTTCCCTGGTGGCTCAGAGGTTAAAGCATCTGCCTGCAATGTGGGAAACTTGGGTTCAATCCCTGGGTCCGGAGATCCCCTGGAGAAGGAAGTGGCAACCCACTCCAGTACTCTTGCCTGGAGAATCCCATAGACGGAGAAGCCTGGTGGGCTACATACAGTCCACGGGTTCACAAAGAGTCAGACACGACTGAGCAACTTAACTTTCACTTTCACTTTCACACACCCCTTCCAAGTTCCCCATGGTGCCAGGCTGACCCCTCACCCCCTCCAGGACCATCTCAGATCTCACCTCCTGGACTAAGCTCTTCAAGATATCCTTGGTCTCAGCTCGGTGTTGCTCTCATGTCTGCTCATTGGCCACCATCTGTCACATCACCTAACAAGCCTTTTTGTGATCACGTCTCTGCTCCAAGGTCACCTCCTCAACAGGCCTCCTCTCTGCACCCTCTCACCCCTTGATTGCTTTCTTTTCTCCTTCTCATTCAAATGACTTCTTGAAAAGTGCATATGTACTCACTAACTGACTCACTCTCCGGCTGGAATGTAAATTTCATGAGGGCAAGGACTCCACTGTTCACTTTTTCCACTTCCTAAAACAGTAGTTGGGGAAGGAAATGGCAACCCATCCCAGTATGCTTGCCTGGAGAATCCCATGGACGGAGGAGCCCGGCAGGCTACAGTCCATGGGGTCACAAAGAGTCAGATACGACTGAGCAACTTCACTTTCATTTTTCAAAACAGTAGTAGCACTAGGCTTCTTATTGTCAGCAGAAGGTGTCTGTTAAGTCATCTGTCCCTCCCACCAGATTGTAAACTCTGGAAGAGGAGGAGGTGGCTAATTGGAGTTTATATTCTCAGCACCAAGAACACTGTGCTTACCACATGGTAGGTGTCCCAAAATAGGGAATGAGTGAAACTAATCTCCACTTCTGGCTATAAGCTTCCCCCCCTCCAACCCCCTTGGCTCTCCAATACAAATATACAGAAATGCAGGTCTCTCTCAACTCTCCTCAGTATAGGCTCAATCTGGTGGTGGTTGTTCTTTTAAAATCACAGGAAATCACACTTCTCCCCTCTACAGGGATGCTCCAGGGTTTTTACTATGTTTCCATAGTAAACAAAAGAAATAACTGTCTCTCTGTTCTCCCCAGGGCCCACACACCAGCTGGAGCCCTAACGCTCTTTCAGTATTTAGTTTTAGCTTTTCAACACCTTGTTGGTTTGAGGCTGTTATGAGACAGTGGCTGAGGAATCAGGTGTGAAGTCCGATGATGACTCCAGTTCTCCTCTCACCTGACTGCTGTGGGCTGAGCAGTTGTTTTTCCATCTGCAGAATGAGGAATGATTCCAAAGGCTGCCATCTCAGGCCATCTGTGTGTGGTAGAGGACCAGGCCATCATGGGCCGAGGCGTGGTCCCACAGGGCACAGCTCATCTGCAGCCAGTGTCGTCTTTGACTCAGCATGTGAGTGTCACAGCGCTCAGAGTGCTCCAAACCCTGCTGTCTGACCTCTGTCTGTACCACTGGTCCCCTGACAACATTGGTTGTCTCTAAAATTTTTCAAACATCTACTCTCATCTTATCTTGCCATGACCCAGAAACAGTCCAGACGAGCCACTGGCACCAGCTCAGGAACAACCCTCTGAAAATCCCTGTGCCACAGGTCCCGTGTTGTCATGATGAGTGACTTACCAACTCTAATAGCTGTAATAATATCAATAGCAATAATAGCGGGGTATTGCCCTCCAGCTTGGGAGAATGAGGTGCTGGTCTTCACTTTCTCCTCTGGAAATCTCTGTCAGAACAGGGCTGATTCTAGTGACCCAGAAGGACGTTCACCTTCTGAGAAGCTTGTGTAGCCTCTGTACTCTGCCCGCCACGTGCTGTGGAGGATGGCACAAGACTCCTTCCTTTAGAAATCCACATCCCAGGCTTCCCTGGTGGCTCAGTGGTAAAAGATCTGCCTGCTCATCCAGGAGACGTGGGTTCCATCCTTGCTCCAGAAAGATCCCACATGCCTCTGGGCAACCAAGCCCACGTGCCGCAGCTACTGAGCCTGTGTTCTAGAGCCCGGGAGCCACAACTTCCAAAGCCCATGTGCCTTAAAGCCTGTGCTCTGCAACAAGAGAAACCACCACAATGAGAAGCCCACACACCCCGAAGAAGAGTTGTCCCGACTCACTGCAACTAGAGAAAGCCTGAGCCACAACGAAGGCCCAGCATGGTCAAAAACAAACAAATAAATAAATGTAATCATAAAATTATGTTTTAAAACTAACAAAAGAAAAAAAGAAAAAATCCACCTCTTACTCCTGTGTGTCTCTGAGGACTTCACTGCGTTGCGTCGTGTTCACTGCATTGCGTCGTGTTCACTGAGTTGCGTCGTGTTGCATCATGTGTTGCATCGTGTTACAGTGGGCTCCGGCACAAGGCAAAGGGGCTGGGTATATCTATGCCAAAACCTTTGACTGTGTGGATCACAATAAACTGTGAAGATTCTGAAAGAGATGGGAACACCAGACCACCTGACCTGCCTCTTGAGAAATCTGCATGCAGGTCAGAAAGCAAGTTAGAACTGGACATGGAAGAACAGACTGATTCTAAATAGGAAAAGGAGTACGTCAAGGCTGTATATTGTCACCCTGCTTGTTTAACGTATATGCAGATACATCATGAGAAATGCTGGACTGGAAGAAGCACAAGCTGGAATCAAGATTGCTGGGCGAAATATCAATCACCTCAGATATGCAGATGACACCACCCTTATGGCAGAAAGTGAAGAAGAACTAAAGAGCCTCTTGATGAAAGTGAAAGAGAATGAAAAAAGTTGGCTTAAAGCTCAACATTCAGAGAACTAAGATCATGGCATCTGGTCCCATCACTTCATGGCAAACAGATGGGGAAACAGTGGCTGACTTTATTTTTCTGGGCTCAAAAATTGCTGCAGATGGTGATTGCAGCCATAAAATTAAAAGACGCTTACTCCTCGGAAAGAAAGTTATGACCAACCTAGATAGCTTATTTAAAAGCAGAGACATCATTTTATCAACAAAGGTCCATCTAGTCAAGGCTATGATTTTTCCAGTGGTCATGTATGGATATGAGAGTTGGACCATAAAGAAAGCTGAGCGCCGAAGACTTGATGCTTTTGAACTGTGGTGTTGGAGAAGACTCTTGAGAGTCCCTTGGATGGCAAGGAGATCAAACTAGTCCATCCTAAAAGAAATCAGCCTTGAATACTCATTGGAAGAACTGATGCTGAAGCTGAAACTCCAATCCTTTGGCCACCTGGTGCTAAGAACTGACTCATTAGAAAAGACCCTGATACTGGGAAAGTTTGAAGGCAGGAGGAGAAGGGGACAACAGAAGATGAGATGGCTGCATGGCATCATTGAGTCGATGGACTTGAGTTTGAGCAAGCCCCAGGAATTGGTGATGGACAGGGAAGCCTGCCGTGCTGCACTCCATGGGGTCGCAAAGTGTCGGACATGACTGAGTGACTGAGCTGAACTGAACTGAACTGAAGAGGGAAGTGAACCCATAACCAGCTTAGCAGGTCCCAAGCTAGTCTTATCTGAAGCAGGTGTCATAGGTTTATAATAGTTTGAATCTTATAATCCCCAAAGCTCCCCATCACTGATAGCCAATGATGTGTCAGATGCTGTATTATAAATGCTATCTCATTAAGTACCTGCCCCCAATCCTGCAGATAACCTACCTTCAAGACTGACGATTCCGCTCATTTGGAAGAGAAATAAATCAAGCTGCAAGAGACCCTGCCTTCCACCCTGAGGCTTTTTGGGTAGTGGAGCTGTGATCTTTTACCTTCAGTCTGGTCTTTAGTAAGACCTTACCCGACAGTCCCAGCCTCCTCAGTTCTGCACAGGCCCTTTAGGGCCGGGCTGTGAGCTTAAGACTGAGCCAGGGAGTTGCAGATAGGGAGCATCCCCTTTCCTTCCTTTGGAGCTTGGCTTGGTGGAGCCAGGGTCACTGTGGGAGAGCCTCAGGGCACAAGCAGCGTTCAAGGGACCATAAACCCACTCCTCACAGAGACCTCTAGTCTGGTTCCAGATTTGGAGTAGTCAAGTTTTATTTTTAAGTGAGGAAGGAAGTTTTTCCTTTCCCCTTCTCCACTTTGAGAACTGAGATGCTCTGAAATCAATTGGCAATTATATATGGCATCCACTAGGTGTGCAGTTTCCGGTTCCCTGACACGTGGGATGAAAATCTGATGCTGGTCCACCTCATACCAATGAAGTCAATGTCTCTGGGGGTCAGTCCTGGGCATCAGTGCTAAAAGTTCCCAGGTGAGTTCACTGTGCAGCAAGGGTGGAGAGCCACGGCCCAGGATCACTTGGGGACAAGCTTCATGACTCCCCAGACACTGCCCTCTGTTCTCAGCCTTATTCTGTTCTTTCTCATTCTTATTTACTTTCTCTGGCTTTGCTCTACAAAGACCTCAGGAGCAGCAGCATCACTCCTCCATAAGTGCTTAATCAAATACATCGATTTCTATAGAAATGACTATTCAGTCACAGTATGAGTTTCATGGTACAGTTTGAAACTGGTGATGTGACTTGGCAATTGTTTTGAAATATAAAAAGAACGGATCTTTATGGAAAGACAAAAACATCTCAGTTGTGGAATAACAAAAGGATCAGACATAATTGTAAAGTTACATAAATATGTAAATTGATCATGTCACCAAGAAATCTAATTACTTTCCTGGAAAAAAATTTTTATTTTAACTGGAAGAGAATGGTCTGTCAGAACCTTGTGCAGAGAATTATGTTGATCCTAGGAAACATAATATGTTGAAAAAAGCAGAGAATGGTACTTCTTTCCAGCTTTTATGTTTAAGATAACAGAAAAATCTATGTCACTATGTTGCATACATTACATTTGAAAAATAAGCAAAATTATAACATGGTGCCGCAACAATGCTACTGCCCAGAAAATAAGGCGAGAAGTGAGTGTGCATAATGGCCTTAGTGCAGACTGCAAGGCAATAAGCTGTAGAATAAGTAATGAGTGGCGTTAACCTTCTCTGCCCCAACTGCTCAACCCACGGAGAGAGAGAATTATTAAAAATTCCACAGATGCCCTTTGGCTGTCTGAACTCTTAGAAAGAGGTTCTGTACAGAGAAGCCGAGAAATGCTGCAGAGCGTAATGAGTGAAGATAAGCCTCCAGGTACATCTATACCTGTCACCATAGATATTGCAGGACTGCGACTGTGACTGCGGCCGACATTTTAGAAAATAAAACTTCTAGTAAATTCGTGATTCTGGTGAACCAAGAAATGCGGAGACTTTTCAGGAAACGGGGTCAGAATCTAACTTACCAACTTTGCTGTATGCCCCATTATTTTGGCCCCACAGTAGGCAGGACTTTAGTTCCCCAACTAGGAATCAAACCTGTGACATCTGCAGTGGAAGGGCAGAGTCTCAGCCACTGGACTGCCAGGGAAGTCCCTACCCCCTAGTTGGTCCTGTACAATCAGTCGGGCTGGGAGAGGAACAAACCAGACCCCACACAAGGGATGCGGGGTGGGGAGGTGGGGGAGTGGAGGAGGGATGGTAAGCAGGGCAGTCTGCAGTTGTGGGTTGGATCCAGCTGTGAACCAAACTGTGAGTGGGAGAAATGCGTCCCTCTTCCTAGTGTGCAGGCCCCCACCTCTTCCAGGTGTGTATTCCAAGCATCTCATCCAGCATCACTATGCTTTGCCGGCAGACAGAGCCTCTCATGGCCTCTCTCCATCACTTGTATCCCCTGTCTCCCATACCAGCCCTCTTTCTTACCCTCCAAGACCAAGCCAGTAACTACCGCTGGGGAAAAGCCAGCTGTGTGATGAAGACAGAAGACAAAGAGCCTGTACCAGATTGAATAGTGTCCCTGCCCGTTAAATTCAAGTCCTTCTTAGAACCACGAGCCTATTGCCCCACCTGACAATCTTGCTGCAGAGTCCACAGGCACCCCCAACGTCCTGGGTGCTAAACCCACACCTCCCCACACTCTGGAACCAGCTCCACAAATGTGGCTGAATTTGGAAATAGAATCACTGTAAATGTAGTGGGTGAGGTCATACTGAAGTAGGTGGGCCCCTAACCTAACATGATTGCTGTCCTTCCAAGAGGAAAAGAGACACAGCCACACAGACATACAGACACACAGTGTCTGGAGAAAGACAGAGTGCAGACGCCCAGAGAACGCTGAATGAGGCGATGATCACAGGATTGCACCTACAAGCCAAGGACTGCCAGGACCATCAGAAGCTAGAAGAAACAAGGAAGGATCCTCGCCCAGAGCCTTTGGAGAGTGCACAGTCTTGCCTCATCTCCAGTGTTGGACTTGGAGCCTTCAGAACTGGGAGACAATGCATTTCTATTGTTTAAGCCATCCAGATTATAATACTGAGTCACCCCAGCACTAGGTACTAATACGGAGCCTTTAAAGGTAAGCATGTACCTGACTGCTAACCACAGTCTCCTGCAGACTTGGGGGGAAAACAAGTCTCACTTCAAATAAAGACTCCCTGTGTCCAGGAGGGAGTCACTTAGTGATCTGCTTGGAGCTGGGCTGTGAGGTGGCATCCAGACTCTACGAAGAAGAATGCCATCAGGTACATGGCATTCATGAGACCAGAAGAGGGAGTGACAGCTTGTGTCAGCTACACCCAGCCCTGCTGGAGGCACCTCCCAGAGGTCACAGCCTCAGCACCCTCAATCACCCACTCTCCTACTATGTTGAGACGCCTTCTGTTTTTCACTCAATGGGAGAAAAATAAATACAAAATAATGCACTTAGAGCTTTTTTCAAATGTCTGTTTCAAATAAATCTAATCTATTTTTTTTAATGAAATTATTCTTATACAAATACACTGAACATCAGTTAATTTCTTCTTTAATGGAAGCTTTGTTAGTAAACCAAAGAAGGCTGCAAAATAGTCCTGTGAGGACCAGTTTATGAAAGTATAAATATTTAAGATACAAAGTCAAATTGGTTTCAGAAAATTTGTGAGACTGGACAAAAAAAAAAAAATGTTTTTTAACCAATAGGATTTAGATTATAAAAACTTAGAAGAAAAACAAAGAACGACTTCGTTTACCATTCACTTTCCCTGGAATGGCTACCCACTCCAGTATTCAAGCCTGGAGAAGCCCATGGATGGAAGAGCCTGGCGGGGTACAGTCCATGGGGTCACAAAGAGTTGGACACAACTGGGCGACTAACACGTTAACTTTCACTAACTGCTTGGTTTCCTTAGTACCTAGCATGGAATTTGGCAAGCAGTAAATTTAATGAATAAGTACTCGACTGCATATGTTAATTTTAAAAAAAAAACTTCAAGATTTTAAAATATCAAATGTTATTTGGACATGAAAATATCATCTTGATAAGCTACAACTCTTCTATACTCTTTTAATGAGCTAATGAAATATGGAGGACCACTTTAACATTCTCAAAGTCAGCATTCAAGGAGGATATTAATACTTCTACTGTAATAACAACAGCAGCACTTATATAACCCTGCTAAATGCCAATTACTATCATAATTGTTTCTTTTACATCTGAAGGAAAAAAAAAGTGAAAATGTTAGTCTGTCAGTCATGTCCAACTTTTTGCAACTCCATGGACTGCAGTCCACCAGGCTCCCTACACCCACGAATAGATGCCATGATCTTCGTTTTCTGAATGTTGAGCTTTAAGCCAACTTTTTCACTCTCCACTTTCACTTTCATCACTCTAATACACTTGCAGAAATACTCCATTGTAGGGGTTTAAATCCTGAAAGCATTTGTCTAAGTTACTGTTGTGGCAGCCAGGTATTTATGTGCACTCCTTTGGAAGGAAAGTAACAACCCTGAGCCTGTCTCTTATACACATCTAGATGTGTATAAGAGACAGGGCAATAACACTGGAGTGGGTAGCCATTCACTTATCCATGGGATAGATCCTACCCAGGGATTCGAACCCAGGTATCCTGCATTGCAGGTAGATTCTTTATCAGCCGAACCACTGTTTAATCCTCACAACAACTCATCATTTTGCAGATGAGGCAATGGAAACACAGAGAGGCTAAGTAACTTGCCAAAACCACACAGGAAATAAGGGGAAGAGCTAGCCAGTGTAGCCCTATCTACACAAGGCAGCCTCTCACTAGGAGTTCCTCCTCCAGTAAATGTTTATGAAGGAGCCACTGAATGTAAGTACTGTGTCTGGGCATCATTTTGAGATGAAGAAGCATCACTGAGTCACTGCCTGGAAAGCTCTTCCGGGTCATAGCTCACTCATGTTCCTCCAAACCTGAGACTCTGGCAATGCATAGCCTCCTCCATGAAACTGCTTTCAGACTCAAAGAGCTCTCACTTACTCAATTCTCTCCCCGGAGTCAGGCAGTTCTAGAGAATCCTTTCAGATATTAACATCCTATGGCCAAGGTGTCGATCATAGTGTATTCGTTGGGAGAGACCTAGAGTGCTGGTTTGCCTTCCTAAGAGGGAAAGTTAGTGATTGCACATACATTCCTATAGCCTGTTTTAAAAGCTGAACTCTTTGTTTCCTTAAATAGCTATCTTTACAGATGCCACATTTCCCCTGGCTATGGTTTGAATGATGCTAAAGCTGAAACTCCAGTACTTTGGCCACCTCATGTGAAGGGTTGACTCATTAGAAAATCTCTGCTGCTGGGAGGGATTGGGGGCAGGAGGAGAAGGGGACGACCGAGGATGAGATGGCTGGGTGGCATCACGGACTCGATGGACATGAGTCTGAGTGAACTCCGAGAGATGGTGATGAACAGGGAGGCCTGGCGTGCTGCGATTCATGGGGTCGCAAAGAGTCAGACACGACTGAGTGACTGAACTGAAATGAACTGAACTGAACTGATGGTTTGAATGACCATAATTGAGATTAAATTTTAAGCAGACAAGCAAGACGACAGCAGCAGTGGTTTTGTTTGCAGGGTCAAGACTCGTAACTTCCTTTGGCCAAACCTCCTGGAGGTTTTAGTAAATGTTCTGAGTGCACATGAGAAATTAGAAAGGGAATGAGGGAGTTTTGCTAGTGTGGCTCATTCACGCTAAGATTATACATGGATCATGTTTATTTACAGACTATTTACAGACTTGTTAGACCAACCCCAGGACATGTCCCAGGATGTAGCTAGTTAGCAGACCTTTTATTGGCATTAAATGATGTCTTAAAGTGATTCAGGAAAACTTTAGTCGATGCATCACTTTTCTGGGAAATAAATATCATGCATGGATTTTATGCGTCACTTATTTCCATCTGGCCCGTGAGCCGCACACTTCGCTTATGCACCTGCTTCTGGATCAGTAGCACAGCATGTGTTCATTAGAACAGCTAAGTGTTATTGCAAACGCTCCAAAAGTGTACTGGCTCCATCACTCCAGAAGTTCACTCTGTGCTCATGTATTAATCCTGGATGGATGAACAGGAAAGAAGTTTTAGAGAAGGTTCAGGCTTCACATATTAATTTTTAGGTTGGGCCTGAAAGTACCAGAAAAAAACTGTAAATGACCAGAAAATCTTCTAGTTCTTTCAGCCTGAACAGTCTTTCAGTGTCTGTAGGACTAAGCCTACAGAGAAACTTAAGAACGATCACATTCGAGGATTTCTACACATTCTCTATAATAGTTACACCCTTGTTCATGAAAGCTACTCTTTTTAATGTAATACTCATAGACTAGAATCACCTCTTGTTGATAGTATTATAGTCCTAAGCACTACAGCACGCGTTAAAAAAACTGAAGTTTACTAATGAGGCCAACATTTGGGGAGCTTTAAGCACAAGCTGGAATCAAGATTGCCAGGAGAAATATCAATAACTTCAGATATGCAGATAACACCACCCTTATGGCAGAAAGTGAAGAGGAACTAAAAATCCTCTTGATGAAAGTGAAAGTGGAGAGTGAAAAAGTTGGCTTAAAGCTCAAAATTCAGAATACGAAGATCATGGCATCTGGTCCCATCACTTCATGGCAAATAGATGGGGAAACAATGGAAACAGTGTCAGACTTTATTTTTTGGGGCTTCAAGATCACTGCAGATGGTGACTGTAGCCATGAAATTAAAAGACGCTTACTCTTTGGAAGGAAAGTTATGACCAACCTAGATAGCATATTGAAAAGCAGAGACATTACTTTGCCAACAAATGTCCATCTAGTCAAGGCTATGGTTTTTCCAGTAGTCATGTATGGATGTGAGAGTTGGACTATGAAGAAAGCTGAGCACTGAAGAACTGATGCTTTTGAAGTGTGGTGTTGGAGAAGACTCTTGAGAGTCCCTTGGACTGCAAGGAGATCCAACCAGTCCATTCTGAAGGAGATCAGCCCTGGGATTTCTTTGGAGGGAATGATGCTGAAGCTGAAACTCCAGTACTTTGGCCACCTCATGAAAAGAGCTGACTCATTGGAAAAGACTGATGCTGGGAGGGATTGGGGGCAGGAGGAGAAGAGGACGACAGAGGATGAGATGGCTGGACGGCATCACCGACTTGATGGACATAAGTCTGAGTGAACTCCAGGAGTTGGTGATGGACAGGGAAGCCTGGGGTGCTGCAATTCATGGGGTCACAAAGAGTCTGAGAGACTGAACTGAACTGAAGTGAGATCTAGATATAAAAAAATATGGAGTGCCTCTTTTTCTTTTAAATTGTAAATCTAGAGATCCACAAAGAATTGGATTTACCCCAAAAGATAAAAGATATATTTGAGGAAGACCTATATATTTCAGGTTAGTTTCCTAGGACTGCTGTCTGGCTACCACAATTTGGGTGGCTTGAAGCAACAGAAGTGTGCTCTCTCATACCTTCAGGGGTGAAGTTCAAAATCAAGGGCCCTCAACGAGCTGGAGAGAAGAAGCCTTCAGAGCCCATCCTCTACTGGGGTGGTCGCCAAACCTTGACACGCACAGTCCAGCAGCTGTAGTGTTTCACCTCCGCCTCGGTCATCATCACGTGGCTGTCTCACCTGGGTGTCTATGTGTCTTTCCCTCTTCTTACAAGGACACTGGTCACATTAGATTAAGCTTCCACCAACTCCAATGTGATCGCATCTTAACTAATTACATCAACATTGATCTTATTTCTAAACAATGTCACATTCTGAGGTACTGAGGCTTAGGACTTCAACATTTGCTTGGGAAAGGACACAATTCAACCCATAAAAATCTATCAATTCCCTTTTTTTTTTTTTTGCTCAACCACGCAGCTTGCAGGATCTCAGTTCCTCAAATAGAGATCAAGCCTAAATTCCCTCCAGTGGAAGCAAAGAGTCCCAATCATTGGACCACCAAAGAATTTCCTCATTTCATCTTTTAATTACTATAAGGTCCACATATGAGCTTCCCAGGTAGCACAGTGGTAAAGAATCCACCTGCCAGTGCGGGAGACGCAAGATATATGGGTTCAATCTCTGGGTCAGGAAGATTCTCTGGAGGAGGAAATGGCAATCCACTCCAGTATTCGTGCCTGGAATATTCCATGGACAGCAGAGCCTGGAAGGCTGCAGTCCACAGGGTCACAAAGAGTCAGACACAACTATGACTGAGCACAGCACCATGTATGAGCTAGAATTTTAGCAAAAGAAGCTAATTAGTTCAGTTCAGTTCAGTCGCTCAGTTGTGTAAGACTCTTTGCGACCCCATGAATCACAGCACGCCAGGCCTCCCTGTCCATCACCAACTCCCTGAGTTCTCTCAAACTCACGTCCATTGATTCAGTGATGCCATCCAGCCATCTCATCCTCTGTCGTCCCCTTCTCCTCCTGCCACCTATCCCTCCCAGCATCAGAGTCTTTTCCAATGAGTCAACTCTTCACATGAGGTGGCCAAAGTACTGGAGTTTCAGCTTTAGCATCATTCCTTCCAAAGAACACCCAGGACTGATCTCCTTTAGGATGGACTGGTTGGATCTCCTTGCAGTCCAAGGGACTCTCAAGAGTCTTCTCCAACACCACACTTCAAAAGTATCAATTCTTCGGCGCTCAGCTTTCTTCTCAGTCCAACTCTCACATCCATACGTGACCACTGGAAAAACCATAGCCTTGACTAGATGGACCTTTGTTGGCAAAGTAATGTCTCTGCTTTTCAATATGCTATCTAGGTTTCCTTCCAAGGAGTAAGCATCTTTTAATTTCATGGCTGCAGTCATCATCTGCAGTGATTTTGGAGCCCCCTAAAAATAAAATCTGACACTGCTTCCACTGTTTCCCCATCTATTTCCCAGAAAGTGATGGCACCAGATGCCATGATCTTCGTTTTCTGAATGTTGAGCTTTAAGCCAACTTTTTCACTCTCCACTTTCACTTTCATCACTCTAATACACTTGCAGAAATACTCCATTGTAGGGGTTTAAATCCTGAAAGCATTTGTCTAAGTTACTGTTGTGGCAGCCAGGTATTTATGTGCACTCCTTTGGAAGGAAAGTAACAACCCTGAGCAGATTACCCTCCAGAGTAAAAAACATTTACATTTACTTGAAGGCTGTGAGCATTGCAGTTTCACAACACCACAACTCCACATGTATCCCAGCTGACTCAGGTCCACCCATCCAACAATCTGGAAAATTTTTTAAAGCAGAAAAGATGTTGTTAACTTCAGCCCCCTGAGACAGCGGCAGCCCTCTGATTACTTAACAGTGTGTTAAGTTGTTCCCACATTCTCTTGGAAGCTCCATCGTCTATTGACTGGATTCTCTAATTTCATTGATGGGCACAATTCACATGAAGTCACTCTCTGCTCAGAGCACCAGGGCCCCGGGGACATCCATCAACATTTCAAGTCTCTTTAAAGCATCTTATCTGGGGAATTCCCTGGTGGTCCAATGGTTAAGACTCTGAGTTCCACTGCAGGAAGCATGGGTTCAATCCCTGATTGGGGAACAAAGATCCTGCATGCCAGAGCAGGGTAGTCAAAGAATAATAAAAAAATTTTTTAAAGCATCTCATGTGAAAAATATCTCCTTGATGAGATAGGTGGTCCTGGGTTAGTTAAGCTCTGCTAGGACTGGCTACATAATTGAGGGAAACTGCTTGATAATGAAAGTGTCAGTCGCTCAGTCATATCTGATTCTTTGCAACCCCATGGACTATAGCCCACCAGGTTCCTCTGTCCATTGGATTCTCCAGGCAAGAATACTGGCATGGGTTATCATTCCTTTCTCCATGGGATCTTCCTGATCCAGGGATTGAACCCAGGTCTCCTGTACTGCTGGCAGATTCTTAGTGCAAATGAAACTATGGGACCCTTGTTCAAAACATCATTAATTCAAGATAACATCAGCAGAGCATTAAACCAAGCATGGACCCTATGTGACTACAGGTCACTTGTCCCTGAAGCCAGCAACCCCCACCCTTCCCTTCCCCAGGGGCTTCCCCAAAACTGATTTTCCTTGACCTCTGAGAAACTTCCTGAGTGATACAGCCTCTGAGTTGGTTAGAAGTGTTAACATCAGCGTCATTGAGAAACCATGTTTATTCAGGTGCAAGTTTGTCACTTACCTGCTTTTGATTCCAGACGTTCAGGTACTGAGCAGAGAATCCTGACTCTGGATTCCTCTGAAATCCACCTGGCACTGATTACTCAGGGGGCTGGTGGCCCCTCGCCCATCCCCTGGGGAAACAAGACCTTCCCCAGCCTGAAGCCCTTAGGGCCCCAAGAAAGGAGTAGAGCAGCCCCAATGGCATGTTAAATTTAGGCACAGGAATTTCCCTGGCCGTCCAGTGGCTAAGACTCTGAGTTCCCAATGCACGGGGCCTGGGTTTGATTCATGGTCAGGGAACTAGATCCCATAGGCCACAAGTGAGAATTCACAGGTGGCAACTAAAGGTCTTGCATGAGATCAAAGATCCCATGTGTGACCACTAAGACCTGGCATGGCCACATATGTAAATTCTGGTACAGTCTTTCAGTTCAGTTCAGTCCAGCTCAGTTCAGTTCAGTTGCTCAGTCATGTCCGACTTTTTGTGACCCTATGAATGGCAGCACGCCAGGCCTCCCTGTCCATCACCAACTTCCGGCGTTCACTCAGACTCACATCCATCAAGTCAGTGATGCCATCCAGCCATCTCATCCTCGGTCGTCCCCTTCTCCTCCTGCCGCTAATCCCTCCCAGCATCAGAGTCTTATCCAATGAGTCAACTCTTCTCATGAGGTGGCCAAAGTACTGGAGTTTCAGCTTTAGCATCATTCCTTCCAAAGAAATCCCAGGGCTGATCTCCTTCAGAATGGACTGGTTGGATCTCCTTGCAGTCCAAGGGACTCTCAAGAGTCTTCTCCAACACCACAGTTCAAAAGCATCGATTCTTCGGTGCTCAGCCTTCTTCACAGTCCAACTTTCACATCCATACATGACCACTGGAAAAACCATAGCCTTGACTAGACGGACCTTAGTCGGCAAAGTAATGTCTCTGCTTTTGAATATGCTATCTAGGTTGGTCATAACTTCTCTTCCAAGGAGTAAAGTCTTTAGTCCTCCTAAATCTACACATGGTCATGTAGATTCCACATGGCTACACCTTCAAGTTTTCAAAAGAGTCCAGAAATAAAGTTTTTCATATGAATTCTCCTAATTGTACAATGTTGATAACTAAATGGGCTTCCCAGGTGGCATTAGTGGCAAAGAACCCAGCTGCCAATGCAGGAGACTTAAGAGCCACTGGTTTTGTCCCTGGGTAGGGAAGAGCCCCTGGAGGAGGGCATGGCAACCCACTCTAGTATTATTGCCTGGAAAATCCCAGGGACAGAGGAGCCTGGCAGGCTCTAGTCCATAGCGTCACAAAGAGTTGGACACGACTGAAGCAACTTAGCATGCATGACAACTAAATAAGAATTTAAAAAATTGCACAAGCAAAACAGAAGCTGTCCATGAGCCCTGTTTAGCTGTGGGCTGAAGTTCGCCAGCTTTGTCTCATTGGAGGGTTACCATCCGGCTCCTAAAGACGGTCCCCACATCCTCCCCATGACGATGTTCCCTCCTTAAGGTTGCACTTTCTCCCCAGACAGTCACCTCTGGGTTACCAAAGGTCTGTGTGTTATATTCGTGTGCACAGAGCATTGCAGGATGTGTGTGTGCTCCCTCAAGAGCAGAGAAGTCTCTGGAAAGTGCTGAGGTCTCTAACTGGGGCATCAGCAGGGAAGACTCTATCAGGGTACCAGCCTGGAGAAAGTGAGGAGGTGAAGCTCGGGGTCTTAACAGGCTAGGGGAGACTGGCCTTAGATGAAGCCCGCTGGCTGGGTAGTGGGGGAGCTGGTGGTAAGAAGGGTATGGTCGTAGGAACAGAGCTGGTGAGAGGACAGAATGAGGAAACTGGAGAGGACGTGGCAGAGGAGAGAGGACCACAGGAGGGAGACCACGAGACAAGCCCACTGCTGCTCAGGTGCCCAGCCCAGCCACTGATGGAGCAACAGTCCCCTGGAGAACAGTGCTTCCCTCCAGACTTTGCACACGTGACTCATGACTGTGATTTAGGGGCAGCTGGCTGGGCGGCCCCCAGAGTCTCCCCGAGACAAGAAGCACAAAGTGTTTTTCTGCCCTGACTTTCCCCAGGGGAGCAAACACTTGTAGAATTTGTTCATACTTCTCATTGTGGGTTTCTGTTTGATGAATTACACGTTCCCAGGAAGCTTGGGTAACACGATAGCTCTTGTTGGGTTTGGACGGGGTGGGGGTGGGGAAGAGAACTGTGTAGAGTACATGATTGACACTGTGAACAGGAAAAAGCAGACACCATTCTGTCCCAGAATGTGCTGTGTCACCTGGAGCCGGTCTGAATTGACCAGCCCTGGGCAAACGGAAAAGAGAAGTCAGGAGCTTGAGGGGCAGACGGCTGACCCTGCCCCTATAGACAGGCTTGGAGTTGACCATGATCTTCAGGAAAGGCCTGAACTTCTAAGGAGGCTGAAAAGGACCAGAATCACCTGTCCGCCATTAGGCCAGGGGCTCAGCTAAATTATCAGGAGTGTGTTGGACCACCAAGGTCACTGTCATGGGCACTTGGTCATGTCTGACCTGTTCGTAGTGTGAGCATCAGTAGATTAAAACCCTAAGTGATCTGAGGTGGGCAGTGACAGGTGTTGTGTGTGTCCCTAAAGCAGAAATTATTGAGAATATCTTTCAAAAACTCTATCCATGAGCTAGGAAGCCAGCTGAAAATTTGGCAGCTACAGGGTCTTGCAGGGGTAGTCAAAGTAGATGAAGTATATTTTCATACCTAAATGACTCGGTATGGTTTTGAACACTGAATACATTAGCCATGGAGTTTTTAACTTGCATTTTTCTCTAAATTATATGGATCCACCACAAATATTTAAGTTGGAGACGACTTGTGTTCTTAAACATTTTACAGGAAAGCATGTACACACTTAACATATATATTTGCTTCGGTTATGATCTTTGTTAAGTAACAAGATGCATTCCTACAGAATGTCACACAGTGTTTTCCATACTCCTGGCCTGTAAGGCACTGCAGAATTCCATTAAATAATAAAGGGCCCTGAACACACTATCTAGAATGGTAAGGATGGACTTTATAACTGTGTGGGCGTGGAAAAGGGCAAAGAAGGAGGAGGGTAGAGAGAGAACGATGGGGAGGAGGAGAGAAGTGTTCAGGCTGGTGACAGAGACAGCCCCCAATGGCCAGAGGCCCCTTCTGAAACAGGAGTGGGCGAGTCTATCTTTTTCAAGACCAAGGCGAAGCAGTCCATGACTGGACTCCTGCTGTAGCTGTCTCCAGGTACCCTTGACAAAGAGATAACTGTCATATGGGAAGATGAGATCCCATTTTGTGCAAGTTACTGTTGGTGATTTTACTTGCTCATTCAGGTAAAGGGGTCTGTCTGGCTCTGGGACTGGTTCATTCTGTCGAAGTCATGAATGGCTCACGTTCTCCCACCCGGTGAAAGGCAGACTTCACGGCCTTCGGCTCTTTCTTCCAGTCGCCAGAAGAAGACCTGGCCTCTGTTGGTTTTCACTTGCATCTGTGTCTCAGCAGGCCATCTCCTCTTCTGGGGTTGATGAAGAAAACATTTCACGAAGTTTAAAGTCACAACATCCTCATCAGAACAGTTGGGATGCTGGCAGACGGAAGGCGCATGGACGTCCAGGTTGCCCGGGGGGTTGGTGGGTGCCTCTGTGTCCTCATAGCAGTGATAGTACACTGTGGGGGTAGGGGGCCAAGAGCAGGGAGCAGAGGAGCTTGGGGAGGGACAGGTAAGGGGAGCTTGTCTTGGGGCCGTTCCAAGCGTCCAGGCACACCCGAAGGAGGGAACTGTGGAGATCTCACTATGCTGAGCATTTGACCAAACCGTGATGATCTTTCCATTTTCCTTTCTACATTGACTTTTAATTTCAATCACAGAGTCAAACTCTCTGTAGTGCCAAAAGTATTATTAGAACTGAAAACACAATAGACTCTCAAAGAGCCTAGAAAATGCAATTTCATGTACTATGTATAATTGCTTGTGGCCGCACAAGCAGTTAGTGCCAGACTTGGCAGCTTGACACAAACATAAACATTTATCATCTCACACGGATTCTGCAGGTCAGGATCTGGGGAGCCACTTGGCTGGGCTGACCCAGTTCCAGTCTCTCATGAGCTGACGTTGGGGCTACAGTCGTCCAAAGGCTTGGCTGGGGCTGGAGCATCTGTTCCAAGACGGTTCACTCACGTGGCTGTCCTGAGTGCTGGAGCCTGGCAGGAGACCATTCGCTGCCACACAGACCTCTCCATGGCCTCCCGGTAGAAGCCACACTTTTATGATTTAGCTTCTAATCACACCCATCCCTTCTGCAATAGCCCATTATTTACAGAACTGCTCCCCTACTTCGTTTGGGAGGAAACAAGACAAAAGCATGACTCCAGAAGGTGAGGCTTACTGGAGGCCATGTTGGAAAATCACCGCCATGTCTGGGAAAATGCACGTCTATGTAAGAAGACGACAAACACAAATACATTCTTGGCTGAAATCCTCAGAAAATCCAATTGTGTTCAGCTTTCAAATCTGTCCTGCATTTGACCCAGAAATACTTGTGGCAGAAGTGACTGACCTCCACTTTCCTTTCAACTTACTGCCCACCCCCGAGGGAAGAGGACCACCAGCTTCACAAAAGGCTGAAGGGTGGAGACCTGCAGGGAGGGAGAGAGACAGGAGCACTGTTCCTCTTTCCTTGCAACTCCCTGGAACACATATCACCACATGCTTGAAAAGTGCCACCAGGATGAAAGGCTGCTCTTAACCAATAAATCACAGCTAAGAAATAATTGAAACCCAGTGAAAATCAGTTCTAATATAAAGACCAAAGGGACAGTTTGCTAACATGACACAGATGAGAAGCGGTAGCATCCATCTCAGAGAAATGAACGCAGAGAAAGGATGAAGGAAAGTGTTTTGATGTTAACAAAGTCACTCCCACACAGGGACTGGGAATCCTAAACTATGGTGGCCAAAGTGAGGAGGGGTAACATTGTTATCTCTTGTTAAGTGCAAGGCATTCAAGGAAACTTTCCTTTCTCTTAATTGCAGTCAAGACGTGTAATGCCCTCCCCCCGCAAAATATATATGGTCTCAGCACTCAGGGAACTTATCCTTTAGAGAAAGAAATAGACACAAATAAGTGAACCATGAGTGTCTGTGGGTAAGGGATTATGGGAGTGCTGAATGAAGATGACTGAAGGAAGTCCTCCTAGAAGAAGTGGCAAAGGAATGGGGCTCTGAGGGATGCCCACTCCAGTACTCTTGCCTGGAAAATGCCCACTCTGAGCCTGGTGGGCTGTAATCCATGGGGTCACTAAAAGTCAGGCACGACTGAAGCGACTTAGCAGCAGCAGCAGGATGCACAACATGCTCACAGGCGGGGCCAAGGGAGAAAGAGAATGGGCAACAGAGCAATTCAGAGAGCAATGGAAGCAAAGGATGCAGGATTTGTTTAGAGGACAGAAACAATGTAGACTGTAACTGGAATGAAGGGCTGGAAGCCGTCGGAAGTAGAGGGTGGTCCTTGATGGGAAAAGTGATAGGATATACTGGGAACAGAACTGAAAAGGCTGTTAACTCAGAGTTTATAAGAAAGAAATGGAAACCATATTACCAAGTTCAAATCTTGGCTGTACCGCTTACCAGCTGTGTGAACTTGAACACATCAGACCCTGCACCTCAATTCTTTGTTGGAAAGAATAATATGATAATATTGCCTTACTTGATAGGTTTTGAGGATAAAGGACTTGATATACAGAAAGCACTAGGTCGGTGCCTGGAACAGTGCTCCTCCATCATTATCGGCATCATGCCATCACTTGTTTAGAGAGATAACTGTAACACCTCTGTGAAAGGAAAGGAGCGGCAGGCCTGGGGGAAGCTGCAAAAGTGGAACAAAAGACCAATCATCAGTCAGATGTGAAATTATGAGTCCAAATATGCGGCTAAATTTACACTTTCAGATGAACTAGGAGGCTGAAGTCTTTACTGCTCATGATAAACAAAGTTAAGCAGAAGAAACAAACTAAATCTTCCAAATCCCAGGCTTAATACAGTAATGAACTGTGTCTCACCTGGGAGGCATACTCTACATGGTTGGGGGGAGGCTTTGCTCCACTCAGTCTCCCAGGGACCAGATGGAAACCCCACCATCATGGAGCTGCCCCTCCGGGACTGTCGCCTCCTTGGTCACTGGGTCAGGGGATAAGACTGTGGATGCCCACAGACCAGCTAGTACACAGTCCCACCTCGCTGTGGGTGGGCAGGTCTTTCAGGGGAATTACATGGATGTTCTGCTGCTGCTAAGTCGCTTCAGTCGTGTCCGACTCTGTGCGACCCCATAGATGGCAGCCCACCAGGCTGCCCCGTCTCTGGGATTCTCCAGGCAAGAACACTGGAGTGGGCTGCCATTTCCTTCTCCAATGCATGAAAGTGAAAAGTGAAAGGGAAGTAGCTCAGTCGTGTCTGACTCTTAGCAACCCCACGGACTGCAGCCTACTAGGCTCCTCTGCCCATAGGATTTTCCAGGCAAAGAAGTGGGTTGTCATTGCCTGATGTTCAGTGAGTAGTAAATTCCTCTGCCACAAAATGAATGACTTTGAATAGGCAAGTAATAAATTTGGGTTTGGGTGTTGTATTAGTTTGCTAGAGCTGCCATAGGAAAATATCAAAGATTGGGTAGCTTAAATAATTGAGCATTATTTTCTCACAGCTACTGAGGCTAGAAGTCCAAGATCAAGAGGTCAACATTTTGGTTTTTCCTGAGGTCTTTCTCCTTGGCTTACAGATGGCTGTCTCCTCACTTGTTCTCACATGGAGGACCCCTCTGCCCACCCCTGGTGTCTGTGTATCCAAATTTCCTCTTTCTACATGGACACCAGTCAGGTTGGATAAAAGCTAAACCTAATGGCCTCATTTTCACTTAATCACCCCTTTAGAATCTCTCTCAAAGATTGTCTTATTCTGAGGTAGTGAGGACTAGGGCTTCAACATATGAATTTTAAAGGACACAATTCAACCCATACCAGATGTGTTGAGTTTGACCCAACTGAAGGAATCATCTAAGGTATGTCTTAAGAATAAATTCCTTCTGTTAGATGTTGGAAAGTTTTACCCTAAGCCAGGAAGTCCATTCTGCCTAAGAAGCAGTGATCATAACTGTTATTTCTGTTCAGTTTTTGACAGAGCCAACAAATTAAATATCCTAACCATGAAACAAAAGGAAAAATCCCACCTCCATGAAGAAAGAAAAAACCTGACCTCTGTAATATGCAAATATTAACAAAGATTGAAACCCATTCACATCTTTGAAGTAAGTCATGGATTTAACCTGGCATTCATCAAAGAAATGGAGGCCACAGTGATGATCCTGATTAAAAGAAAATTAATCTCCATGTTATACAGTAAACACTGACGGAAGGCAACACGTCCATGGTTATTTCCTTACAGATTTCATTAACCATGGTTAGAATCTCTTATCGTTCCCCATGTCTCAGTCTACATGCTGCCAACATTTAAAAGAACAGTTTAAAATTCAGTCCTGCAAAGTAAGCAAAAAGCAGACAGATGACTGATTTTTTCTATCTTCATACCCATGTTTCATCATCCAGAAAAATAACCAGTAACTAGGACTACAAGAAAAGGTGCCTTATGAACTTTCAGTGAAACCCCAATCAAGTCAAATATGTTCTCACCATAATATTCTGTGAAAACCAAACACACTGGATAAGTTGTGAACTACAGTTCCAAAATACAATATAAGGCCCCCAAGTGGTTCCTTCATAGATTTTCTTTCCCATTATTGGCTCTTCAGGATGTTGTAAAATCTTCTCCAACAGCTTCCATCTCTGCCCATACAATTCTGCACGTGATGCTCTGACCTTGTACTAATGGTTCATGCGTACAAGTGGCCTCCTGAATTTTGAGAAGGCTGTACCTTACATGTCTTAAGTGTTTCATAATGCTTCTCATGAGACCGAACACAGCTGGCCCACGAGAAATCTTTATTACTACAGCATTAGGGGATACTTTTTTTTTTTTTTTTTACTTTATTTTACTTTACGGTACTGTATTGGTTTTGGCATACCTTGACAGATAAGGCAATGGCACCCCACTCCAGTACTCTTGCCTGGAAAATCCCATGGACAGAGGAGCCTGGTAGGCTGCGGTCCATGGGGTCTCGAAGAGTCAGACACGACTGAGCGACTTCCCTTTCACTTTTCACTTTCATGCATTGGAGAAGGAAATGGCAACCCACTCCAGTGTTCTCACCTGGAGAATCCCAGGGACAGGGGAGCCTGGTGGGCTGCCATCTATGGGGTCACACAGAGTCGGACACGACTGAAGTGACTTAGCAGTAGCAGTAGGGGATAGTTTGTATGTTCTAAAGTACAAAGCGATTCTAGGTCAGTAGTTTTCAAGCTTTCAGACAGTGTTTTCCAACCATTGTTCAATTAAATTCTCCCTTGTCTCTCAGGGAGTTTGACAAAAATCATCTTTTTTTCCCCTAACCAAATGGCAACCCACTCCAGTATTCTTGCCTAGAGAATCCCATTAACAGAGGAGTCTAGCAGGCTACAGTCCATGGGGTTGCAAGAGTTGGACACGTCTTGGCAATGAAACCACCACCAACAACAACCAGTAAGTGAGACAGGAAACCAAGGCTGGATTGAGTCAGGGAGGCCCTGCTGGCCAGTGACTCTCCTCTTGGCAGCACTTCCTATGGTATTTGTGGGGAAGCTTCTGTCTTGTGGGTCCAAAGTCACAAATACATACATGCAGACCTTCAACCACCAAATACATAGAGGGAAGCGTGAGCGATGACTCCCGCCCAGTTTTCTGACCCTGTGGGTTCCACATGTAAGGCTGAGAAGGCGAGAGGGGAATGTTTTGGTGCTGATTTTTGTCTTAGGTAATTAGAAGAGGGCTTTGTATTCACCCTAGGCCAGATCATCACCTCTAATCCACACAGTACTACTTTCAGCCGTCTACTGACAAGCACAGGGTTGCCAATGACTCCCGAAGACAATAAAGAGTTCAGGAAGCTCCGCAGCTTGGTTCTGAACTTCCTCCCAGCACAAGTTTCTCCCAGTCCATGCCAGGCCTCCTTCAGGCTTTCTCCTCTTATTGAGCCCTGCATTGCTCATTCTGTGCCCAAGTCCTTGCTATTCTCGCCCCACCTGCAACCAGGCCAACAAGACCAAAGCCCACCCATCATTCCTCAAGTCCTAGTGCTCAGGCTTCCTTCTCCCCAAGCCTTTCCTGAACTGCCCCAGCTGCTCTCACCTTCTCTGAGCCCCACGGCACTGGCTCTGGATTTCCATCTTTCACTTATTATTACTTAATTCAGCTTCTCTAACAGACCTGGGTCCTCCAAGTCTACTTGGTGTATGTTTCACCCAGAGCAAAGGATGCAGTTCCTCGTGATGGTATTTAACAATACTCACTGAATAAATGGGAGGTTATGAAGTCACTGCATGTGATAAGACACGTGATATTGGAATACGGTATCTGTGTTTTCTTTTACTACTTCTTTTCCCTTCTTTCTTAGTTGGTTTTGGTTATTTGTTTGTTGTTGACTGCCATCTAAGTTGAAAGCCTCTGTCCCCTAAACTCCACCTTTAAAGTCTACTTGTTCCAAGAAATCTGTTTCTTCTTCTTCCTCCTGTTTTTTCCTCTCCATATAAAATAACTATCTTTGACTAGAACAGACAAAAATATGAGGAATGAAAAAGTCACCACTCAGGAGAAAGTGTGATTTCAGCAGGACAATGTCAGGATGCCATGAACTCTAATAACAGTTTATGAATGTATTAAAGACCTGATAAGACTTATATCCTCTCTAATGGGGTCTTTCTCCTACTCAAGATCAGGATTCTTTCTGAGACCTCAAATTGTTCCCCATGCTTTAATCTCTTTGTCAGTTGAAGTGGCCAATATTCAAGCTACTTGGTCCCCAACAGAGCACCCCCTCCCACCTTGCTGCAGATTATTCTCCCCCAGTTCCCTAAGTCAGTTCAACTATCCCCTGCTACCTCCCTCCTCCTCTTTTTGCTGCCCAGGAATCAAGTACATAGCTTTTTTTTCTTATGTGTTCTCACTATGAGAAAACAGGCCCTACCTAAACAACCAGGGCACATTTATAGAGATTCCAGAAGTTCTACAGTCATGACATAGATTGGACATAAGCTCTGCTTCTGGGCTTGAGCATAAAACTTACTTCTCCCTTCACCCTTCCATGAAAGCCAGTGAGCCCTTTTCTCCACGGCAGCCCCTGTTCCTAAGACAATAGAGCAGTACATGTATGACCCCTCTCTACCAGGTGGGCAAGTCTTCGTCCATTTCTACTGGAGGAAACATAATTAGAAATGAATTCCAAATTGCCTGGTGGGGGAATTCAATTCACTATTAGAAATAATTACCCAATTGTTACACATGAGTTACAGAGAAGAGTGGAATCTCCTCTAGGAAGCTTTTCTTTTTCTTTTTTACTTTTGTTTGTTTGTTTAATTGAGATATAGTTGCCTTACAATGCTGTGCTAGTTTCTGCTATTCAGTGAAGCAAACCAGCCACATGTATATATATATATATCCCCTCCCTCCCCCGCAAT
>SJYX01011059.1:197587-212277 GCA_006410675.1 Oreotragus oreotragus | reverse complement strand
CTGATGCCCCACATGCTTGAGGGGGTGGGGAAAAAAAAGCACGTTTCAAATATCTGTTGCAATGATGTTCAGTTCTATTTGTAATTCACAAACGTTTTATCTGGATCACTGAAACATTTTTTTTCCTTTAATGGTAGTTTGCTGGTGAAGAGAACACCTAGGACAGATGGCTTTAGACCTGACTGTAAGTGTTGGAGGGGCGGGCTGGTTGTCGGTTGTTTTTTGGCTGGTGGTGGTGGTTTGTGTTTCAGACGCTTTCGTTTCCTAGTTGTCAGCATTCCACGTGAAACGGAAACTATAAAAGATTTGATGGTTCCATAAATGCTCTCTGTCTCCAGCAATAGAACCCTCTACAACCTGGGGTTTTCATTTTCTAATTACACCTTTCCCAGGAATTCTGTCGTATACATTGGATGTTTTTATTTTTAGGTTTTCTAAAATCTTTGCGCCTTCATTCCTAAGAACTCAGCTAAAATGGGGCTTGGGGGTTGGAGGGAGATGTCTGACTTGGATGCACGGGATTCCTGCCTTGGCCTCTGTCCCCACCCGTCTGCCCTCTCTGTGTCTCTGTTGGACGCAGAGAGACGCTGGGAAGGTTGAGGGGTTCTGCCATCTCCAGGAACTNTTCCCAGGAATTCTGTCGTATACATTGGATGTTTTTATTTTTAGGTTTTCTAAAATCTTTGCGCCTTCATTCCTAAGAACTCAGCTAAAATGGGGCTTGGGGGTTGGAGGGAGATGTCTGACTTGGATGCACGGGATTCCTGCCTTGGCCTCTGTCCCCGCCCGTCTGCCCTCTCTGTGTCTCTGTTGGACGCAGAGAGACGCTGGGAAGGTTGAGGGGTTCTGCCATCTCCAGGAACTGTGAGCAGACAGTGCATAGTGCTGACCTTCAGCAAATCGGAATTTTAGCACACAAAGGGAAATCCGAGACTCTGCCCCACCACCTCCAAACACAAACATAACCACACAGAGAATTAGAGCAAATATCTCTAGATACCATCTTCACACTTCAGTTCAGACATGTGTTCTCAAGGAGTTTTCTCATCTAAAGCAGTTTCCTCCATCCTCCCCAGGATACGAATAGTTGTAATGCCAGAAAGGCTAAACAAGCTGCTTGATTATTTATTATTCTAACACTAGAGGCGATTTTTTTTTCACTTGCATAGGCAGACTTCGGCTGGATTTTTATAACTTACATTTGCACTGGGATAATTTGGCTACAGTTCTCATCAGCAAGCTGAACAAACATTAGCACGAGAAGCATGCTATGGATGGGTAATGTGCCAATGACATTGAACCAGTGGTTCTTTATTCTGAAAACAAGTTGCATTCCTGGGTGGATGTCTTAAATCTAGACAATATTAGCTCTGGCCAGATAGACCCAATAACATGTTTCTGTCTAGTTACTGGTTTGGGGAATATAATCTGAATATAGTTAGGGTCGGACAAGGTTAATAAACAGAAATCTTCTAAGGAAATAATCTAAGATACTACATAGAGAAAATTTCAACTGACGTTAAAAGACATGCACTTCAGAGATATCCAACTAGTTACAAATTTCTTGTGTCACAGCAACAGTATTAATAAAATAATAGCTAGCACTAGTAAGAGATTCAGAGAAGGCAATGGCAACCCACTCCAGTACTCTTGCCTGGAAAATCCCATGGACGGAGGAGCCTGNATGAGTCATGACTAGCCCTTGAGAAACAGAACAAAGGGTAGTTTTAAAATTTAACTTTTTCTCTTCAGTAGTCCACTGGAGGAGAAAATGGAAAATCACTCCAGTATTCTTGCTGTGAGAACCCCATGAACAGTACAAAAAGCCAAAAAGATATGACACTGAAAGATGAGTCCTGTAGGTCACAAGGCGTCCAACATACTACATGGGAAGAGCTGAGAGCAATTACTAATAGCTCCAGAGACAATGAAGACACTGGACCAAAGCAGAAACAATGCTCAGTTATGGGTATGTCTGGTGGTGGAAATAATGTCCAATGCCGAAAGAGCAGTATTGAATAGAAACCTAGAATGTTAGGTCCTTGAATCAGATAAACTGGATGTGGTCAAGCAGGAGATAGCAAGGACAAGGACAAGGACAAGCAAAGAACATAGACATCTTAGGAATCAGTGAATTAAAATGGACAAGAATGAGTAAATTTAATTCAGTTGACCATTCTATCTACTACTGTCAACAAGAATCAATTAGAAGAAATAGAGTAGCCCTTATAGTCAACAAAAGATTCCAAAATACAGTTCAGTTCACTTCAGTTGCTCAGTCTTGTCCGACTCTTTGCGACTCCATGAACTGCAGCACACCAGGCCTCCCAGCCCATCACCAACTCCTGGAGTTCACTCAGACTCACCTCCATCGAGACAGTGATGCCATCCAGCCATCTCATCCTCTGTCGTCCCTTTCTCCTCCTGCCCACAATCCCTCCCAGCATCAGAGTCTTTTCCAATGAGTTAACTCTTCGCATGAGGTAGCCAAAGTACTGGAGTTACAGACCTTCCAATGATTATTCAAGACTGGTTTCCATTAGGATTGAGTGATTGGATTTCCTTGCAGTCCAAAGAATTCTCAAGAGTCTTCTACAACACCACAGTTCAAAAACATCAATTCTTCAGAGCTCAGCCTGCCTATGATCTAACTCTCATATCCATACATAAATACTGGAAAAACCATAGCTTTGACTAGATGGACTTGTAGGCAAAGTAATGTCTTTGCTTTTTAATATGCTGTCAGGTTTGTCATAGCTTTTCTTCCAAGGAACAGGTATCTTAATTTCATGGCTGTAGTCGCCATGTGCAGTGATGCTGGAGCCCAAGAAAATAAAGTCTGTCACTGTTTCCATTGTTTCTCCACTTATTTGTCATGAAATGGTGGGACCAGATGCCATGATCTTAGTTTTTTGAATGTTGAGTTTTAAGCCAGCTTGTTCACTCTCCTCTTTCACTTTCATCAAGAGGCTCCTTAGTTCTTCTTCACTTTCTGCCATAAGGGTGGTGTCATCTGCATATCTGAGGTTATTGATATTTCTCCCAGCATCTTGGTTCCAGCTTGTGCTTCATCCAGCCGGGCATTTTACATGATGTACTCTTCATATAATTTAAGTAAGCAGGGTGACTATGTACATTCTTAACATGCTCCTATCCAAATTTGGTTCCATGTCCAGTTCTAACTGTTACTTGGGATCTATTTCTGCTTTATGAACTATGCCAAAGCCTTTGACTGTGTGGATCACAATAAACTGTGGAAAATTCTGAAAGAGATAGGAATACCAGACCACCTGACCTGCCTCTTGAGAAATCTTTATGCAGGCCAGGAAGCAACAGTTAGAACTGGACATGGAACAACAGACTGGTTCCAAACAGGAAAAGGAGTATGTCAAGGCTGTATATTGTCACCCTGCTTGTTTAACTTCTATACAGAATACATCATGAGAAATGCAGGACTGGAAGAAACACAAGCTGGAATCAAGATTGCCAGGAGAAATATCAATAACCTCAGATATGCAGATGATACCACCCTTATGGCAGAAAGTGAAGAGGAACTAAAAAGCCTCTTGATGAAAGTAAAAGAGGAGAGCAAAAAAGTTGGCTTAAAGCTCAACATTCAGAAAACTAAGACCATGGCAGCCGGTCCCATCACTTCATGGGAGATAGATGGGGAAACATGGAAACAGTGTCAGACTTTATTTTTTGGGGCTCCAAAATCACTGCAGATGGTAACTGCAGCCATGAAATTAAAAGACGCTTACTCCTTGGAAGAAAAGTTATGACCAACCTAGATAGTATATTCAAAAGCAGAGACATTACTTTCCCGACTAAAGTCCATCTAGTCAAGGCTATGGATTTTCCAGTAGTCATGTATGGATGTGAGAGTTGGACTGTGAAGAAGGCTGAGCACTGAGGAATTGATGCTTTTGAACTGTGGTGTTGGAGAAGACTCTTGAGAGTCCCTTGGACTGCAAGGAGATCCAACCCCATTCTGAAGGAGATCAGCCCTGGGATTTCTTTGGAAGGAGTGATGCTAAAGCTGAAACTCCAGTACTTTGGCCACCTCATGCGAAGAGTTGACTCATTGGAAAAGACTCTGATGCTGGGAGGAACTGGGGGCAGGAGAAGAAGGGGACGACCGAGGATGAGATGGCTGGATGGCATCACGGACTCGATGGAGGTGAGTCTGACTGAACTTCGGGATTTGGTGATGGACAGGCAGGTCTGGCGTGCTGCGATGCATGGGGTTGCAAAGAGTCAGACACGACTGAGCGACTGAACTTAACTGAACTGAACTGATGTGCATACAGATATCTCAGGAGGCAGATAAAGTAGCCTGGTTCCCACAACCTTAAGAATTCCCACAGTTTGTTGTGACCTATATAGCAAAGACTTTGGCATAGTCAATAAATCAGAAGTAGTTTCCGGGAACTCTCGCATTTTCTATGATCCAACGGATGTTGGCAATTTTGTCTGTGATTCTTCTGCCTTTTCTAAATCCAGCTTGAACATTTGGAAGTTCTCAGTTCACATACTGTTGAAGCCTGGTTGGAGAATTTTGAGCATTACATTGCTAGTGTGTGAGATGAGTACAATTGTGTAGTAGTTTGAATATTCTTTGGCATTGCCTTTCTTTGGGATTGGAATGAACACTGACCCATTTCAGTCCTGTGGCCATTGCTGAGTTTTCCAAATTTGCTGACATGTTGAGTGCACCACTTTCACAGCATCATCTTTAGGATTTGAAATAGCTCAACTGGAGTTCCATCACCTCCACTAGCTTTGTTTGTAGTGATGCTTCCTAAGGCCCACTTGACTTTGCATTCCAGGGCATCTGGTTATAGGTGAGTGATCACACCATTGTGGTTATCTGGATCATGAAGATCTTTTTTGTTTAGTTCTTATATGATTTTTGCCACCTATTCTTAATATCTTCTGCTTCTGTTAGGTCCATACCTTTTATGTCCTTTATTATGCCCATCTTTGCATGAAATATTCCCTTGGTATCTCTAATTTTCTTGAAGGGATCTCTAGCCTTTCCCATTCTATTGTTTTCCTCTATTTCTTTGCATTTATCCCTGAGAAGGCTTTGTTATCTCTCCTTGTTATTCTTTGGAACTCTGCCTTCATAGAGGCAGAGTTTGGAATTCTGTCTTCATCTTTCCTTTTCTCCTTTGTTTCTTTAGCTTCTTTCTCTCTTCAGCTTCTCTTCTTTTTTCAGCTATTTGTAAGGCCTACTCAGACAACCATTTTGCCTTTTTGCATTACTTTTTCTTGGGATGGTCTTGCTCATCACCTACAGTACAATGTCATGAACCTCCCTCCATAGTGCTTAAGGCATTCTGTCTATCAGATCTGATCCCTTTAATCTATTTGTCAGTTCCACTGATTAATTGTAAGGGATTTAATTTAGGTCATGCCTGAATGGTCCAGTAGTTTTCCCTACTTTTTTTCATTTTAAGTCTGATTTTTTGCAATAAGGAGTTCATGGTCTGAGCCACAGTTAGCTGCTGGTCTTGTTTTTTCTGACTGTATAGAGCTCTCCATCTTTAGCTACAAAGAATATAATCAATCTGATTTTGGTATTGACCATCTGGTGATGTCCATGTGTACAGTCATCTCTTGTGTTTTGGAAGAGGGTGCTTTCTATGACCAGTATGTTCTCTTGGCAAACTCAGTTAGTCTTTTCCCTGCTCCATTTTGTACTCCAAGACCAAACTTGCCTGTTACTGCAGGTATCTCTTGACTCCCTACTTTTATATTCCAGTCCCCTATGATGAAGAGGACACATATATATATTTTTAATATTCATTCTAGAAGGTCTTTTAAGTCATCATAGAACTGTTCCACTTCAGCTTCTTTGGCATTAATGGTTGGGACATAGAATTGGATTACTTTGATAATGAATGGTTTGCTTTGGAAATGAACAGAGATGATTCTGACATTTTTGAGACTGTAGCCACATAGTGCATTTTGGATTCTTTTGTTGACTATGAAGGCTACTCCATTTCTTCTAACAGATTTTCTTGCCCACAGTAGTATATATAATGGTCATCTGAATTAAATTCACCCATTCTGATTCATTTTAGTTTACTGATTCCTAAAATGCTAATGTTTGCTCTTGACATCTTCTGTTTGACCACTTCCAATTTGCCTTGGTTCAGGGACCTGACATTCCACGTTCCTATGGAATCTATTTTTCTTTATAACATCAGACTTCACTTCCATCACTAGTCACATTCACAACTGGTGGAGAGTTCTGAAAAAAATGTAGTCCACTTGAGAAGGAATAGCAAACCTGTTCAGCAATTATTACCTTGAGAACCCCATGAACAGTATGAAAAAGCAAAGAGATATGCAAATAAAAGATGAACTCCCCAGGTCGGTAGGCCATATAAGTATGACCTAAATCAAATGCCTTAAGATTATACAATGGAAGTGATGGATAGATTCAAGGGATTAGATCTGGTAGAGAAAGAGGGCCTGAAGAACTATAGACAGGAGCTCATAACATTGTATGGGGGGCAGTGACCAAACTATTCCAAAGAAAAAGAAACACAAGAAAACAAATTGGTTGTCTGAGGAGGTTTTACAAATAGCTGAGGACAAAAGGGAAGTGAAAGACAAAGGAAAAAGGGAAAGATACACCCAACTGAATTCAGAGTTCCAGAGAACAAGGAGAGATAAGAAGAACTTTTTCAACTATCAATGCAAAGTAATAGAGGAAAACTATATGATGAGAGAGACTAGAGACCACTTCAAGAAAATTGGAGCTATCCAGGGAACATTTCATGCAAGGATGGGCACAATAAAGAACAGAAATGGTATGGACTTAACGGAGGCAGAAGAAATTAAAAAGAGGTGGCAAGAATATACAAAAAAGGTCTTAATGACCCAGATAATCTTGATGGAGTGGTCACTCACCTAGAACCAGACATCCTGGAGTGCAAAGTCAAGTGGGCCTTAGGAAGCATTACTATGAACAAAGCTAGAGGAGGTGATGGAATTCCCTTTGAGCTATTTCAGATCCTAAAAGGTGATGTTATAAAAGTGCTGCACTCAATATGCCAGCAAATTTGGAAAACTCAGCAGTGGCCATAGAACAGTTTTCATTCCAATCCCAAAGAAGGGCAGTGCCAAAGAACATACAGACTACTGGAAAATTGTGCTCATTTCCTATGCTAATAAGGATATGCTCAAAATCCTTCGAGCTAGGTTTCTGCTGTTCATGTACTGAGAAATTCCAAATGTTCAAGCTGAATTTAGAAAAGGCAGAGGAACCAGAGATAGAATTGCCAACATTTGTTGGATCATAGATAAAGCAAAGGAATTCAAGAATTTTACCTCTGCCTCATTGACTATGAGAAAGTCTTTGTGTGGATCATAACAAACTATGGGAAATTCTTAAAGAGATGGGAATATCAGACCCCCTTTCCTGCCTCCTGAGAAACCTATGCAGATCAAGAAGCAACAGTTATAACCTTACATGGAACAACTGACTGGTTCAAAATTGGGAAAGAAGTAAATATTGTCACTCTGCTTATTTAACTTAAATGCAGAATACATCATGTGAAATGCCAGGCTGGATGAAGCAGAAGCTGAAATCAAGATTTCTAGGAGATATATCAATAACCTCAGATATTGCAGATGATACCATTCTAATGGCAGAAAGCAAGAGGAACTAAAGAACCTCTTGATAAGGGAAAAAAAGAGAGTGAAAAAGTTGGCTTAAAACTCAACATTCAGAAACCTAGGGTCATGGCATCTGGTCCCATCACTTCATATAAGTGGAAAAAGTGGAAATAGTGACAGACTTTATTTTCTTGGAATCTACAATCACTGAAGATAGTGACTACACCCATGAAATAGAAGACACGTGCTTCTTGGAAGAAGAGCTATGACAATCCTAGACAGCATATTAAAAAGCAAAGACTTCATTTAGATGACAAAGGCTCATGTAGTCAAAGCTATGGTTTTTCCAGTAGTCATGTAGGGATGTGAGAGTTGGGCCATAAGAAGGCTGAACATGAAGGAATTGTTGCTTTTGAACTGTGGTCTGGAGAAGACTCCTGAGAGTCCCTTGGACTGCAAAGAGATCAAACTAGTCAATCCTAAAGGAAATCAACCCTGACTTTTCATTGGAAGGGCTGTTGCTACCTGAAGCTCCAATACTTTGGCCACCTGATGCAAAGAACTGACTCATTGGAAAAGACCCTGATACTGGGAAATATTGAAGACAAAAAGTGAATAGGGTGCCAGAGGATGGGATAGTTAGATAACATCCCCAGCTCAATGGACTTGAGCTTGAGCACACTCCAGCTCACAAAGAGTCGGACATGACTGAGAGACTGAACAGCAAGAAATTTCTGTTCTTTTATTTCACTCTTACCAGCAGGGTTTTCTGAATTAGGGAAATACAGAAATCCTTAATAAAGAGAATTGAAAGTGTAATTAAAAAGGAGGGAGCGAGGAACCATTAAATGCTGCTGGTGGATCAAGAAAGATGAGGACTGGACACTGACCGTAGGAGTCGACCACAGAGGACACCTTCATATGAGCAGTCCTGGTGGAGCAGCCATAGAAAAAGTGAAGTTGGAGGAGTGCGTTTAGGTGAAAAAAGAATTTTAGATAGTTTGTATGACCAACACTTTCAAAGGGTTTTGCTGTAAGGAAAGGTAGCTAGAGGGAAAGTGGGAACTAGTGGACAAGATGGTTTTTCATTGAAGTATATAGCTAATTTATAATGTTTTGTTAATTTCTGCTGTATAGCAAAGTGATTCAGTTATATTTATATCAGATATATATATTATATTCCTTTCCATCATGGTTTATCACAATATATTGAATATAGTTCCCTGTGCTATACAGTAGGACCTTGTTTTTTATTCATTCTATATATAATAGTTTGCATCTGCTAATCCCAAACTTCCAATCCATCCCTCCCCCCATCCCCCAACCTTGGCAACCACAAGTCTGTTCTCTGTGTGTGAGTCTGTTTCTGTTTTATAGATAAGTTCATTTGTGCCCTATTTTAGGTTCATCATATGGTATTTGCCTTTCTCTTTTGGACTTAAACTTCACTTCTGATAATCTCTAGACCCATCCAGAGAGCATTTTGTAAGATGGAAGATATACAGTGTTTGTAAACTGATGTAGGTAGTTTCAAAGAGGGTGAAAATTTGCTGATGTAGGGAGAGAATGGGACTTCCCAGGTGGCACTAATGATAAAGAACGTGCCTGCCAATGCAGGAGACATATGAGATGTGGGTTCGATCTCTGGGTTGGGAAGATCCCCTGAAGAAGGGCATGGCAACCCACTCCAGTATTCTTGCCTGGAGAATTCCATGGACAGAGAAACCTGGCAGGCTATAGACCATAGGGTCGCAGAGAGTCAGACACGACTGAAGTGACTTAGCACACAAGCATGCAGGAGAAAGCAACTAATTGCTAGGAGTGTATTGCTAGGAAAATATCCTTTAACACCGAAAGGATGTTACCAAGTACAGAGAGGAGAGATTTTAGACAGGAGTGTGGTTAATTCACATGTTAGCAGATGAACAGATAGGAAATGTGGCCTTGGAGGTGGTAGATAGGTAGAACCGCTGGTGAGGTTTGCCTAACTTCTATTCTTCCAAACTTCAGGAAGAAGCAAGTGAAAATTGGCTAA
This sequence comes from Oreotragus oreotragus, assembly GCA_006410675.1. Lineage (NCBI taxonomy): Eukaryota > Metazoa > Chordata > Mammalia > Artiodactyla > Bovidae > Oreotragus > Oreotragus oreotragus. The sequence continues at coordinate 202,610 of SJYX01011059.1, read as the reverse complement.
GAATAAGAATGTGGGAGGTTTTGGGGGAGTTTGAGGGGAGAAAGTGTGAGAAAGTCCTTTCAAAGTGTAGGAAGTGAATGGACTGAAAAAGTAAAGTACGATCTCTCTCTCCTCCTCCTCACTTCTCTTCCTACTTTCTTCCCTCAATCCCTCCCTTCTTTCCCTCCTTTAATCCAACTTCCTCTTGTGTGTCTATAACACACAAAGCACTGGATATATGTAAATGGAGGAACAAACATTTTTCTCAGTGAATTCTAGAGGAAGACGCAGCCCTGTTCCAAGTTGGTATCATAAATGAAATAATCAGGTGTCAGACCCATCCCAAAGTCTTCAAAGCTGTTCCTAGCAAGCAGCAAAGGATGTTTAAATTGGGCAGTAAAAATAACAGCTGAGTTTTACAGGAGAGTAGAAATTCAAACTCCAGCAGTGAAACTGAGTTTGCCTCCCTCCCACACATAGGTTTCAAATTTCATTTTCAAGGGAGGCTGTTCTCATTAGTCTAGTTGACTAGAAATTTAATTTGGATTATTTCTCAGAGCTAGATGAAAAATATTTTTTATAATGTAGCATTTTCAGAATTTATCCAAGCCAAGGAAATCCATCATATGAATCAGCTAAAGATTGTTGGTCAATATATCTTCCTCAAATGCCATCAGGATTCTCAACACCTGCTGACTGCTTGGAGCCTGTAATAGGGATTGGTTCTTATTATTCAGTCGCTCAGTCATGTCTGACTCTTTGCAACCCAATGGACTCCAGCACACCAAGCTTCCCTGTCCTTTACCATATCCCAGAGCTTTCTCAAACTTATGTCCATTAAATTGGTGATGCCACCCAACCATTTTGTCCTCTGTCATCCTTTTCTTCTCCTGCCTTTAATCTTTCCCAGCATCAGGGTCCAGTAGTGATTGGACATTGTCTTTATTCAGAGGGACCCAAGACAGAACAGGATTGAACAATCCCAAGATTGAATCTCAAGTGGGAAGTTAAAACCTTCATGGGAAAACAGAATAGCTAGGCATTTTATTCTGAATAGCTTTTCTCCTTTCTTAAAATTCTAAGGATTAAACAACAAGATGAGATTGGTTGCTTTTAATCTTTCCAGGCACACCATTTTGGCTCACGTTTTCGTGATGTTGGCCTCTCTGTCGCCTCTTACATTAAGATGTTAATGTACTTTCAATAATTGAGGGCCTGAAGGTGAGATCCATGGTTCTAACTAGAAATGCATTTTAGAGGTTTGATTAGAAAGTGATTGCATTAATTTTTTCCACATTTCAATTACAATGTATTTTTCAATTGAAGTATAGTTGATTTACAATGCTGTGTTAGTTTTAGGTGTACAGAAAAGTTATATATATAAATAAATAAATATTATATTTATTTATATATATAAATATATTTTTTCAGATTCTTTTCCCTTATGTATTATTACAAGACACTGAGTTTAGTTCCCTGTGTTATACAATAGGTCGCTGTTGGTTATCTATCTTACATATAGTGATGTGCATATGTTAATCCCAAACTCCTGATTTATCTCTCCCCCCTTTCCCCTGTGGCAACCAGAAGTTTGTTTTCTATGTCTGCAGGTCTATTCCTGGTTTGTATATAAGTTCATTTGTATCAGTTCAGTTTTTCTACATGTAAGTTTTATATATATATATATATATATATCTTTGTATGGCTCTCTTCACTTAGTATTATCATCTCTTTCAGTTTTTTTCAGTTCAGTTTAGTTCAGTTGCTCAGTTGTGTCCAACTCTTTGTGACCCCATGGACTGCAGCATGCCAGGCCTCCCTGTCCATCACCAACTCCTGGAGTTTACTCAAACTCGTGTTCATTGAGTCGGTGATGCCATCCAACCATCTCATCCTCTGTCGTCTCCTTCTCCTCCTGCCTTCAGTCTTTCCCAGCATCAGGGTATCATCTCTTTAGATCCATCCATTTTGCTGCAAGTGGCATTGTTTCATTCTTTTTTAAGACTGAGTAATATTCATTTGTATATATTTACCATACCTTCTTTATCCATTCATCTGTTAGGGGATATTTAGGTTGCTTTCATGTCTTGGCTATTGTGAATAGTACTCTTATAAACATTAGGGTTCACGTATCTTCTTTAATTAGAGTTTTTTCTGCATGTATGCAGGAGTGGTATTGCAGCAGCATCTGGTAACTCTATTTTTAGTTTTTAAAAGAACCTCCATACTTTTTTCCATGTTGTCTAGGAAGTGTTTGTGTTTCTAGGAGATTTAATTTTTTATTGTAATGAGCTAAGATCATATCTACAATACAGATGGTACCATGGCATCATTGTCCCATTTGCCAGTAAATCATGGAGTGACTTGTGATTGTGTTCACTGTTGAATCTGTACTGAGTTCAAGTCTAGGTTCCTCCACATTTTTACCACCCTCTGACATGATATCTTAATTAATTGATGTGGGTCCTCTCTTGCTTTGCTATTGGTCACTTGTGGAACTCCCTGGGACAGCCCCCTTGAAGGGACATGGCTTCCTCATTGTGGGTTCATCCAAAGGCTGGATGTGGAACAGATAACATTCCTTCCTGCCTACCCCCAATTACATTGTCCTCAACATATACCTCTTCAAGTGGTATGGGGATGCTGCTCTTTATTGAAGAGTTCAGAGAGATAGTTTTTAAAACTGTATTTTATTGAAGTTGAGTTGATTTACAATGTTGTGTTAATTTCTGCTGTACAGCAAAGTGATTCAATTTTATATATGTATTTTTCATATTTTTTTCCATTATGTCTTATCACAGGATATTGAATGTAGTTCCCTATGCTATACAATAGGACCAATTCTATATACAATAGTTTGCATATACTAATCCCAAACTCCCAATCATTCCTTCCCCTACTCCCCACCCCATTGGCAAACACAAATCTCTATGTCTGTGAGTCTGTTTATGTTTTGTAGATATGTTTATTTGTGTCATATTTTAAATTCCTCATATAAGTGATATCATATGGTATTTGTCTGGTTTATTTCATTTAGTATGAAAATCTCTAGGTTCACCCATGTTGCTGCAAATGGCATCATTGCATTCTTTTTTAATGGCTGAGTTATATTCCATTGTATATATGTACCACATCTTCATTCATCTGTTGATGGGCATTTACCTTGTTTCTGTCTTGGTTTTTGTTAATAGACTTGCTACAAACACTAAACACTGGGGGTACATAGATATTTTTAAATTAGAGTTTTCTTAGATATATGCCTGGGAGTGGGATTGCAAGATCATATGGTAGCTCTATTTTTATTTTATTTTTTAAGGAACTTTCATACTATTTTCCATAGTAGCTGCACCAGTTTACATTCCTACCAACAGTGTAGGAAGCTTCTCTTTTCAGAGAGTAGCTGTTAAACTGTAGGTTAAATTTAACTTTTGGCAATTTTCAAGGGAGAAACAGGAGAATCAGACCTTTCTAAATGTTGTCTTGCAAAGACCCCTCTGGTTACTAGTCCTACACTGTCAGGTGCTTGCCTCTCCCTGGCACAATTGACTCCCCCCCCCCCACCTTTTTTTTTTATCAACCTCAGGTCTGTGACTTTCTGTCCAACTTGTTGGAAACCTCATTTCTTATATGGTTAGATTTCTGATTCTTGACCTATTCAGTGAGCCACTAGGTCTACCATGAAACCATCTTTCTTCAGGACCTTCCTCAAATAGTCCTAAGGTCCCACATTTTGAGGTCTTGACAATCTCCATCCCATTCTCTGTAGAGCAACCCCTTTCTTTCAAGGCCTTCAAGGGAATTTCCTCTCTTCTTTCTTCATTCCCACTGAGACATATAACATAACTTAAAGGAGTTTGGACTTTCACCATGAAAGAACTATGTTTCATCATATACATCACTAAAAACTTCAGCTTTCTGCTCAGTAATTATTCTCTGCGAATTACAGGGGATTAAAAAGAGCTTATCTACTTTCTTGAAATGGAAATGGGAGAGGAGCTAAAAATTCAGATACAAAAATAAAATAGTATTCCGTGAAACAAACAAAATACAAATGGTATAGTTAATAACATTGGTGGAATTAAAAGTAAATACTTTAGCCATGAGCCACCACACCAAACCATTTTTTTTTTAAGATCATCAAGACGAGGAATGTGTCCCTGATTTTTCATGTGGTTCATCAAATGTGTTACATTAAAGGATTTTCAGGTATGAAAATATAGCATTCACTTTGAATTATAACACATATCTCCCTGAGATGCTGTAAGGTGTCAAAGGCCTTGCAGTTGTGTAGCATTGCCTTTCTCATCATAGAGACCTCAGAATTCAACAAACTAACAGCCCAGTTACTATCATTTAAACCTTATGAAAGTTGTTAAGGCTTTGATATGGCCAATACATCCTCTAACCCCAACAAAGGCATCAGTTCAGTTCAATTCAGTTGCTCAGTCGTGTCCGACTCTTTGCGACCCCATGAATCGCAGCACGCCAGGCCTCCCTGTTTATTACCATCTCTTGCAGTTCACCCAGACTCATGTCCATCGAGTCTGTGATGCCATACAGCCATCTCATCCTCAGTCGTCCCATTCTCCTCCTGCCACCCATCCCTCCCAGCATCAGAGTCTTTTCCAAAGAGTCAACTCTTCCAATGAGGTGGCCAAAGTACTGGAGTTTCAGCTTTAGCATCATTCCTTCCAAAGAAATCACAGGGCTGATCTCCTTCAGAATGGACTGGTTGGATCTCCTTGCAGTCCAAGGGACTCTCAAGAGTCTTCTCCAACACCACAGTTCAAAAGCATCAATTCTTTGGCGCTCAGCCTTCTTCACAGTCCAACTTTCACATCCATACATGACCACAGGGAAAACCAAAACTAGACGGACCTTAGTCGGCGAAGTAATGTCTCTGTTTTTGAATATGCTATCTAGGTTGGTCATAACTTTTCTTCCAAGGAGTAAGCGTCTTTTAATTTCATGGCTGCAGTCACTATCTGCAGTGATTTTGGAGCCCCAAAAAATAAAGTCTGACACTGTTTCCACTGTTTCCCCA
>SJYX01011059.1:146117-158050 GCA_006410675.1 Oreotragus oreotragus | reverse complement strand
TGGAACTCTCTTGTTTTTTGATGATCCAATGGATGTTGGCAATTCGATCTCTGGTTCCTCTGCCTTTTCTAAATCCATCTTGAACACCTGGAAGTTCATTGTTCACATACTGTTGAAGCCTTGCTTGGAGAATTTTGAGCATTACTTTGGCAGCGTGTGAGATGAGTGCAACTGTGCGGTAGTTTGAACATTCTTTGGCTTTGCCTTTCTTTGGGATTGGAACGAAATTTGGTTATACTGATTCTTTTTTTCCCTCAGTGTTTCTCTACCTTTGCCTCCTCCCTGACATCTCCCTCCCAGAACCATACTCATCAGGTCCTGATCTGCCTCAGTTTACTATTTTTTCATTGGGCCTCAGCTTCCCAGGTGGTGCTAGTGGTAAAGAACCCACCTACCAATGTAGGAGACATAAGAGATGCAGTTCAATCCCTGAGTTGGGAAGATCCTCTGCAGGAGGACATGCCAGTCCTCCCATTGCAACCCACTCTAGTATTCTTGCCTGGAGAATCCCATGGAGAGAGGAACCTCACAGGCCACAGTCCATAGTGTCACAGAGTCGGACATGACTGAAGCTACTTAGCACTCATTGGGCCTTGTTAGCATTCAAATGAGAAACTTGAGATGTTATCTAATCAATCATCTTCAAATTTCCATCTGTGTCTTTGGAAAGATGTCTTTGAAAAGATGTCTTCCATCTGTGCATTGAATATGCCAAGGGTCCCTGATCCCCAGGCCATAACCATCATTGCCTGTTAGGAACCAAGCCACACAGCAGGAACTGAGCAATGGACAAGTGAGAGAAGCTTTATCTGTGTCTACAGCTCCTCCCCATTACTTGCATTGTGCTGTGTGCTGTGTCGCTTCAGTTGTGTCCAACTCTTTGAGACACTATGGACTGTAGCCTGCAAGGTTCCTTTTGTCCATGAGATTCTCCAGGCAAGCATACTGAGTGGGTTGCCATGCCCTCCTCCAGGGGACCTTCCCAACCCAGGGATCAAATTCCTATGTTTCCTGCATTGGCAAGCAGGTTCTCTACCTCTATGGCTACCTATTGTCTAAAATTCCAAATGACGGTGGGCCTAAAAGTATGTTTGAGACAACTTCAAATCTCCTTAAATTCTGGATTAAAGTCAAGGCAGACTATCCGGAGATTGCCACAAATGCACTGAAAGTCTGCTTCCACTTCCAACATCCTATCTTTGTGAAGCAGGGTTTTCTGCAGTGACAACAAGAAAAATGAGATTACAGAGTAGACTGGACCTAAGCAACATGCTTTGAGTGTTACTGTCTCCCATCACCCTCAGATGGGAACATCTAATTTCAGGAAAACAAGCTCAGGGCTCCCACTTATTCTGTGTTATGGTGAGTTGTATACTTATTTCATTATTTCTCACAATGTAATTATAATAGAAATAAAGTATACAATAAACATTGTGTGCTTGAGCAAAAGTGAAGTCTCTCAGTCGTGTCCGACTCTTTGCGGCCCCATAGACTGTAGCCTACAAGGCTGCTCTGTCCATGGGATTTTCCAGGCAATAGTACTGGAGTAGATTGCCATTTCCTTCTCCAGGGGATCTTCCCAACCCAGGGCTCGAACCCAGGTCTCCTGCATTGTAGACAGACGCTTTACCATCTGAGCCACCAGGGAAGTCCTAATGTGCTTGAATCATCTTGAAACCATTCCCCATCCCTGGCCCATGGAAAAATTCTTCCATGAAACTAGTCCCTAATGCTAAAAAGGTTGGGGATGGCTGGAATACGTGACCCTTGTGTAGATTCTTCATTCTCTTCTTGGAATGGCCATTCAGTGGTCACAGGAACTCAGAAGTTCCTGTCTCCCCAAACTTTCATTACATGGGTTGAGAACTATACAGCTGAAGCTCACACAGACAGTTATAGATCCAGTAATACACTTTGCACATCCACATTGTTTCTTAATCTTCACAGCTCACATGCAAGCATCAGAATAAAGTTTCAAATATTGGTAAAGAATTGCTTTACAGCTTCTCACAGACAAATAGTTAACTTCCGGCTGTACCCTGATTGGGAGACATGGCCTTCCTAAAATATTTGACAAATGAACCTGTTCTTCTGTACTGTTATGCCCCTATGGGTTTGTTCTATTAGAGGTGCCCTTGGTATTTAAAAATCAGTTTGAGAGGTGTTTGAAAGATGTTGCTACATGGGAAGAACAACATCTGATTCTAATTTTTTTAAGTGTGTATTGAAAGATTTGGAGTCCTATCTGGGATGACTCTGTGTCCTTTTCATCGTTCTTCTTGTGCCTCTTGGAGGGAGGAGCTAGGTAGTGTTGTGAGATAGTAAAAGGATAAAAGGACAGGAAATTTTAAGCCATCAGGTTGTGAAGTGAAAAGAACCTCTCTTCCATTTAGTCACTGTGTGGCCTTGGACCTATCCTTTTTCTTCTTTGAGTCACACTTGCCTTATATATAAAATTGAAATAAACAGGTACACTGATGATTGGTTGGAAAGGTCAAATGTGATAGTGAATATGAAAGCATTTTGTAAACTACAAAGTGCTACAAAGAAATGTCCTGATTTGGTATTTTGAATAAAAGTTCTTGATTGTTTCTGGGGCTTTCTAAGTTATCTTTATTATCCCTGCTCCCATCCTGATCAGAAGTTCCATAAACATTTAACATGGGAGTGTAATATGCTCTATCAGGCCCTTGGCAGACCATCTGCTAAGTGAATCCTGAGATCTGTCCAAAAGAGGGCAGAAATTCAGTGAACCAAAGTATACATAGATGCACACACTCACTCACACACACACACACACACACACATACACACCCTTCCCCTCAAATCTCCTGTGTGTGTACTAAGTTGCTCAGTCATGTTGGATTCTTTGCAACCCAATGGACCATAGCCTGCCAGGATCCTCTGTCCATGGGATTCTCAGGCAAAAATACTGGAGAGGGTTGCCTTGCCCTCCTCTAGGGCATTTTCCCAACCCAGGGATGGAACTACATCTCTTGAGTCTCCTACATTGGCAGGTAGGCTCTTTACCACTAGCGCCACCTAGAAAGTGCCCCTCCACCCCCTCTCTTCCCCCACACACAAAATCAGAGCTACCGTTTCTTCAGGTTATGTAATGAAAATAAAAGCAGATTATTTTTCCCACAGCTATTTATAATGCCAGCTGGAAAGCAGCATTCATGCCTTTTAAGGTGGTGCTTCCATGCCGGATTGGTAGTCCACCATGACTGTGAGGTCTGAAGTGGGGAAGAAACAGGACACTCCCACAGAAAGGGTCACCTTGGGATCAGAAACCAGGGTTAGAACTCAGATTGCAAAGCTCGATTTTCATCTTGGCATAGACTTTCTGGGGACTTATTCCTTACCTGCATCCCCATCTCTGGGGCCTCCTGCTGTTATCTCATGGGGATGGTCTGGAAGAGAGTGAGGAGCTCCACTGAGCTTCTGAGGTGGAGCCAGAGAGCAGGACGGGCTTGGCTTGCCCTCTAGGGATAGAGGACATTGAAATCAGGTTACTCATGAGTACAAAGTCATTTCCAGGATATTTTTCATTATCCTAGATCTTTGTGGTTCAAATCAGGTTTGTGCATCTCAGAGTAGCTATACAATCTTTTCATTTTTCATTGGGCAAATCTTCACTTAGTCAAAAATAGGACTTAGAAAAACTAGCTGTTGAATTATGGTTTCCCTTCAATGCTGTTCCTAGATATTTGGTACAATGGAACTAAACAGATTTGAGTTCAAATCCCGCTAACTAGTTCTAAGGCTATGGGCAAGATGGTTATGCTTTCTGCAGGCAGTTTCTTTACTTGTAAAATGTGGATAATAATATTGATAAAATCACACAACTGTTGCCTGTTTTGGAGTAGATACTCACTAAATGTTGGTTCTTTTCCAGCCCCCCCCCCCCCCCCCCCCCCCGTTCCTTCTTCAGGTCTCTTTGTTGGGTCTCTCCAGGAACTGCTCTTTAGATTCAGATTATTTCACACTCATTTGGTTATTTGTCCAATTGTTTTCAAGCTAATNTTGGTTTTTTTCCAGCCCCCCCCCCCCCCACCGCCCCCCGTTCCTTCTTCAGGTCTCTTTGTTGGGTCTCTCCAGGAACTGCTCTTTAGATTCAGATTATTTCACACTCATTTGGTTATTTGTCCAATTGTTTTCAAGCTAATGGAGATAAAAAAGAACCTAAGAGGACTTATCACATGGGTCCATTGTAAAGGATAAATGATGTATATTTATGTTACAAATAGAACAGTACTGAGCTTGGCAAGTAGTAGGTGGATACAGGCTAGCAAAATGTATTATCCTTCTGATAAGGGAAGAAAAGACAGTCCTTGAGTCCCCCATCAACCCTATCTTTAATTGTTCCCTTGGCTCCATCTCCATAAGCCAGTAATCCTATCTGAATCAGGAAGTCCTCAAAATATTGTACCTATTCTGAGTGACCTGACACTACAGAAAAGTTTCAAGTCAGCTGGAGCCTTGTCTCTGTTCTGTGTATCCTGCATACCTTCATTGTTTGGCTTATTGCAATTTGAATTGTTGAGAAGACAAGACACTTTTACCATTCCCAAAGAGTAGACAATGAAATGTTCCAAAAAACTCTGTGCTGGGCTTTTTGTGTTTTACTGGGCTTATATTGTGAGGGTGAGATGGCAGGGTCTGGAAATTCTCCATTTTACAAAGGAAGAAACACTTTAATTTTATCATTTTCTGGTTCTAGCTTCAGATCAAAATGCAAAGTCAAATCCACCACCCTCAACACACCTTCAGCAATCTAGGGATGGCACCTGATTCCAAATTATAACTTCTGGATTCCAATTCCTCAGAAGCTCTGATTTCTTTTGATACTGATATTATTGGGACTCATTTTTTTTCTAATTTCAAGAGAATAGAATATGTAATAACACTGATCAAGAAAGGTAAAAGATTTCTACCTGGAAATGAATATTTGTGGCATCAGAAGCATGCAACTATTTTTCAGTTCAGTTCAGTCGCTCAGTCGTGTACAACTCTTTGCGACCCCATGAATCGCAGCACGCCAGGCCTCCCTATCCATCACCATCTCCCAGAGTCTACTCAGACTCACGTCCATCAAGTCCGTGATGCCATCCAGCCATCTCATCCTCGGTCGTCCCCTTCTCCTCCTGCCCCCAATCCCTCCCAGCATCAGAGTCTTTTCCAATGAGTCAATTCTTCTCATGAGGTGGCCAAAGTTCTGGAGTTTCAGCTTTAGCATCATTCCTTCCAAAGAAATCCCAGGGCTGATCTCCTTCAGAATGGACTGGTTGGATCTCCTTGCAGTCCAAGGGACTCTCAAGAGTCTTCTCCAACACCACAGTTCAAAAGCATCAATTCTTCGGCGCTCAGCTTTCTTCACAGTCCAACTTTCACATCCATACATGACCACAGGAAAAACCATAGCCTTGACTAGGCGGACCTTAGTCGGCAAAGTAATGTCTCTGCTTTTGAATATACTATCCAGGTTGGTCATAACTTTTCTTCCAAGGAGTAAGCGTCTTTTAATTTCATGGCTGCAGTCACCATCTGCAGTGATTTTGGAGCCCCAAAAAATAAAGTCTGACACTGTTTCCACTGTTTCCCCATCTATTTCCCATGAAGTGATGGGACCGGATGCCATGATCTTCGTTTTCTGAATGTTGAGCTTTAAGCCAACTTTTTCACTCTCCTCCTTCACTTTCATCAAGAGGCTTTTTAGCTCCTCCTCACTTTCTGCCATAAGGGTGGTGTCATCAGCATATCTGAGGTTATTGATATTTCTCCCGGCAATCTTGATTCCAGCTTGTGTTTCTTCCAGTCCAGCGTTTCTCATGATGTACTCTGCATATAAGTTAAATAAGCAGGGAGACAATATACAGCCTTGACGTACTCCTTTTCCTATTTGGAACCAGTCTGTTGTTCCATGTCCAGTTCTAACTGTTGCTTCCTGACCTGCATACAGATTTCTCAAGAGGCAGGTTAGGTGGTCTGGTATTCCCATCTCTTTCAGAATTTTCCACAGTTTATTGTGATCCACACAGTCAAAGGCTTTGGCATAGTCAATAAAGCAGAAATAGATGTTTTTCTGGAACTCTCTTGCTTTTTCCATGATCCAGCGGATGTTGGCAATTTGATCTCTGGTTCCTCTGCCTGTTCTAAAACCAGCTTGAACATCAGGGAGTTCACGGTTCACATATTGCTGAAGCCTGGCTTGGAGAATTTTGAGCATTACTTTACTAGCGTGTGAGATGAGTGCAATTGTGCGGTAGTTTGAGCATTCTTTGGCATTGCCTTTCTTTGGAATTGGAATGAAAACTGACCTTTTCCAGTCCTGTGGCCACTGCTGAGTTTTCCAAATTTGCTGGCATATTGAGTGCAGCCCTTTCACAGCATCATCTTCCAGGATTTGAAACAGCTCAACTGGAATTCCATCACCTCCACTAGCTTTGTTCTTAGTGATGCTTTCTAAGGCCCACTTGACTTCACATTCCAAGATGTCTGGCTCTAGATTAGTGATGACATCCTCATGATTATCTGGGTCGTGAAGATCTTTTCTGTACAGTTCTTCTGTGTATTCTTGCCACCTCCTCTTAGTATCTTCTGCTTCTGTTAGGTCCATACCATTTCTATCCTTTATCGAGCCCATCTTTGCATGAAATGTTCCCTTGGTATCTCCAATTCTCTTGAAAAGATCTCTAGTCTTTCCCATTCTGTTCTTTTCCTCTATCTCTTCTATTTTTAGGTATGTATATAACTGGTCCTTTGGAAAACAGAATAAAAAAGTGTTTCCCTAAATCTCAGTGTTGAGAGAATGGAAGATGTCATATTAATCAGTAAACAAAAAGAAAAATTACCATTTTTAACAGCAGAAAAATGAAAGTAGCCAGCTTCTCAGGCTGGGGAGAGTTTTATTTTACATCAAAAGAGGTGGTGAATTAAGATGGAGAATTAAGAATCAATCTTGATTATTTCTTTGTAGGTGGAATCTGAAGGCTCTTCATCACAGGACATCAACTTAAGGGAGAGGCAGTAAGATGGATGGATAGCAGGATTGCTCTGCACAATAAACCTAATAAATCTGGAGTGGGGTATTTTGTATTTCTAAAGGCCACCCGGGAAGGGGTAAGTTATGTAAAGATGCAAGGAAACTAGGAGAGGTATGTGTATATGTGCATGCTCAGTTGTATCTGACTCCTTCCGATCCCATGAACTATCCAATGAGCAATCCCAGGCTCCTCTGTCCATGGAATTTTCCAGACAGGAGAGGGGAGATAGCCAAATGAGGGTTCAGGCAATCAGCAGTCCCTAAGTTGACAGGAAGCCTAAAGGAAGAAACACAGCCAGCAAGAGATTGTGAGAGGGAAGGAGGTATTTTGGAGCAAAATGCATGATTTTGCTGATGCACAAGAAGACAGAGCGGTTGCAGGAGGAGGGATGCAGAAGCAGAACACCGGCTGTAGGATAAGATGACCAAAGGACAGATTAAGCCCTTTGTAAATCCTCGGAAATATCGCAGGGGTGGGGGCAGTGAGAAGGGAAGAGTGTAAGTGTTGGATTTTCTAAAGAAAGCGGGAGAAGCACTATAGTTTCTGTTGTAAAATTAAAGGACAAATGAGTCCCTGAAAGCTTGACGCTGCAGGTCTCCCAGAGGCAGCTGAATTGTGAGTATGTAGTGGTGGTGAGGAAATCCTTAGGTAAGGCAGCTAACAAACGTTGATACCTTTTACAGACATCATTTGTACTTGAGAGAGCTATTTTGTACAAATCATAAAACAGAGCCTAAAAGACTTGTTATGTGATTCTGGTTCTTGACAGTGAACTATTCCACACTGGCATATTGGAGGTAATCCAGCTGTAGACAAACTTAAGATCCTTTTATAAAAGAGTATCAATTAGATTATGCTTCAGTTAAATTATGATAGTCAGTTAAGATTGTGTTGTTTTATTCTACAACTGTGCTGTAGCTTCCTTGGCAGGCAGTGCTACTGGGTAGACAGGTACTTTTTGTATACCTGGCCTAGGTGGCTGGTGGAGAGTTAACACCAGCCTTCACTCATCTTGAGAAGCTGTGTCTGTTAGCTAGTGGGCCCCAGAGCCTCGAAGGTAAAAGGCATGATCTCATTGTCATCACTCTTTTCATTTTATTTCTTTTGTGTCTTTTTGTAATTCTTTGTTCAATGGTTCTTTGTGCAATGTACCTTCAGAATATTCTTATTAATGGGGCAAACTTTTAAACTCAACCATCTTGTCCTCTCTGAGGTGACACGCTTCAATTTCCTCAACTTTAAAAAAAGAGACCATGAAATACTATATAAAGTATCCACTTGGCAAGTTCTTGTGCTTTTCTTAAGGAAAATAAAGCAATTATTGTAATTCTTTGTTCAATGGTTCTTTGTGCAATGTACCTTCAGAATATTCTTATTAATGGGGCAAACTTTTAAACTCAACCATCTTGTCCTCTCTGAGGTGACACGCTTCAATTTCCTCAACTTTAAAAAAAGAGACCATGAAATACTATATAAAGTATCCACTTGGCAAGTTCTTGTGCTTTTCTTAAGGAAAATAAAGCAATTATTTCATAGGAGACTTGGAAAATGAAAGTTTTCAATAAGACCTCATCATACTATGGTTTGCATGGCCTACCATATTCAGACTTTAGAATTTCATATATTGCAACTTGACCATACCAGCCAGAGTACAAATCTAAATGGAAAGGGACCATGCTTGTACTCTAAGGCTAGGATAAAAAGATTACATTTTGGTATAATTGTTAGTAAGTGCCCTGAGCAGTGTGTTGTAAAGATAATATGGCTATATTCAAGCTGACTCAGGACTGGATGGCCACAAGCCATTAGTGGTGCCTACTGTAGATATGAAAGAGTGGGGTATATGCCATGTGGTATTATGTGGTCCTGCTCTAGGTCCTTTTTATAGTATTGAACTGAATAGGTACTCAATAAAACTTTGCTTTGTTTCATAAATTAAGAAAAAATATGTTACTACCAAAGGAATGCTGGAATTCTCACATTACTCAACTTCTGTCTGTATAGGACAATAAAGTGTACACCTACAATCACATGGCTTATTGTTCAAATGAGTATGTTTTTAAAACAATTTTTAAAAATTCTTTTCTATCATGGCTTATCACAGATATTGCATATAGTCCCCTGTGCTATACAGTAGCACCTTGCTGTTTATCCATCCTAGAGTTTGTATCTAGGAGCTTCCCTGGTGGCTTAGAGGTTAAAGAGTCTGCCTCCAATGTGGGAAACCCGGGTTTGATCCCCGGGTCGGGAAGATCCCCTGGAGAAGGAAATGGCAACCCACTCCTGTACTCTTGCCTGGAGAATCCCATGGACAGAGGAGCTTGATAGGCTACAGTATCTACTAATCCCAAACTCCCACTCCACCCCTTCCCACACCCTTGCCCCTTGGCAACCACAAGTCTGTTCTCTATGTCTGTGAATCTGTCAAACTGGTACACTCTTGATAGTGAAATAGTTAGTATTAACTATTTGCTGGGACAGAGGATATTTGGGCTTCCTCTGGGTGGCTCAGACAGTAAAGAATCTGCCTGCAATGTGGGAGACCTGGGTGCAATCTCTGGGTTGGGAAGATCCCCTGAAGGAGGGCATGGCAGCCTTTTCCAGTATTCTTGCCTGGAGAATCCCCATAGACAGAGGTCCCTGCCAGGCTACAGTCCATGGGGACACAAAGAGTCAGACATGACTGAGTGACTAAGCATATTTATTGGAACTGCTGCTGATAAACAAGACGTATGGATCATCCTACATATCTCCTTGAAATGACTCTGTAGGGTAAATTAATATTTCTTCTAATCCAAGGGTTAGTAAACTGTGACCCATAGGCCAAAAACAACCAGCCATCTGGTTTTGTAAATAAAGTTTTATTGGAACTTTGCAATGCCTATGTATTTATGTTTTGTGTCTCTAGCTTCTTTTGCTACAACAGTGTTGAGTAGTCATGACATAGACTGTATGGCCTGCAAAGCCAAAAATATTTACTATGTATCTGGCTCTTTATAGGAAAAGTGCTGACCCCTCCTAGTCAATGGTGTGCTTGTCAGAAGGGTCTATGAGCTGACTTCTTAGAGAAGAAAATGAATATACTAGGACTTCCTATGTGCTGAGCCTCATGTTACACACTTCACATATGTGATCTCATTTAATCTCAGATGACATCAAGACATATGCATAATTGCCAAAGAACTTGGAATTTCCTGGCTGCCAAGGACAGAAGAAATGAGACTTCCTGGCCAGCAGTGCTCAGGATCTTTTCCTGTAAACCCTCTGACCACCTATGAGCCATTCATAACATTCCATAGCCAACCCAGCAGCAAATCCTATGGACTCCACTTTCAAATTTTATATCTAGAATTTGACCACTTTTCATTATCTTCACACCCCTGATGCCATAACCCCTATCTGAAGTTTCATGCAGAATCCACTGTCACCTCTCACCTGGATTAAGTCAGCTTTCTCTTTGTCCAAGCCTACTCTTAAGCCTACATCTGTTGTCACTGTATTATCTACAGTGATCATTTAACCCAAGTCACTCATGCTTTGCTTCAGTTTATTCCTCTCTTATTCAGAATAAAAATCAAAATCTTGATAAGGGCTCACCTTCACTGCCCGATATGGTGGCCCCATGGAGTTCTTTAAATATATGAAAATTGAATAAAATTAATAATTGAGTTTTTTAGTCATACTAGCCCCATCTCAAATGCTTAGCAGCCACACATGGCTGATGGCTATATTGGACAACACAGGCATGGAACAGTTTTATCATCACAGAGAGTTTTGAATGACACTGGGACCAGTTCCCTTGTCTCCCATTGCTCTTCCTGCTCCATCTCCGTAAGAAACTCTCCTGGCTGTTTCTTAAACATCTGTGCCTCAGGGTCTTCGAACACACTTTTTAAATCTGTTGTGAATACTCTACCCTTAAACTATGATATGTCTGGATTGCATACAAATTTCAGGTCCTTGTTCAAATAGCACCTTCTCTGACACTGTTTAATCTCCAACTCCTTCCCCTCCACCTCCCTTGCATGTCATTCACCACCATCTAACATATAATATGTGTGTGTGTATATACATCCCCTCCATTTCAATCATTTTAACATGACTTCTAATGAGACAGCTTTAAGAATTTTTGGTTTTGATTGTCTTTTCCCCATGACTTTCCCCAGCTCACAGCAATGAACTCAGTATCTGATGAAAGAAAGAAAGAATGACTATTCAGCTTAGAAGCCTACCTACCCTTCTCCACATTGTACCACACTGTTTTTTTCACCCACTAGTCTTGCTTTGTTCATAATTAACTGTGGTCCTGTCTCCCCTCCTAGGTGCTTGTCTTCAGGAGTACACAGCCCCTGTCTAATTCTTCTGCCTCCTCCTCCAGTGCTCAGAGTGCCTGCAGCCCTATGTTTGCTGACTCACTGGTGTCCATCAGACCGGGAACCCTTGTTATTCTCCTAACTCAAAGCAGTAAGAATATATTAGGTTGTCAATATTTCTTCTTCTTTTCTGCTTCTAAGAGCTATTTTCCCATTGCCTTGAGAAAACTGATCTGCACTAGTGGCATTATGCAAATGGTGGAGTGTTTCTATTATTTTAATTAATCAAAGTTCCATATGTACACAAAAGAAAAGATCTATGAAAGATCATTTTCATGACAACATGTAATTGTAGTATGCCGGTGGAGGAATATTTGTCCATCAGAAGTTATTTCCTCCTGTCCTTTGATAAGAATTTGGGTCAGATGAAGCTGAGTCTTGACTACTGTTACTGTGCAAAATGGTGACAAATTTTTTACCTGGTTTTATGACACACATGTTCTAGAGAATGAAGTGTGACTGTGTGCTTAGTCACTCAGTCATGTCCAACTCTTTGTGACCCCATGGACTGTAG
>SJYX01011059.1:115568-143117 GCA_006410675.1 Oreotragus oreotragus | reverse complement strand
TTGCTGCCAGGCCTCCATATTTTTTATCTTTTAGGCACCTGGGAGGATGTTAATCAATGTAAACGGGATATGGGAAAAGATATACAATAGTTTTGATGTTAGCAACATTAGAATTTTGAGTTAATTCCTTTTCTCTTTGTTATATACCACTGCACTCCTCTTGTGTCCTTGCTATGTAAGAATGTAACTTTATTTAGTGCTTTCTGAGAGTGGCACCAGACTTTGGGAATATCAACACAAATAAGTCTTCTGGTTGACAAACCTTATCAGAAAAGGACTGTAAAATGTTAATTGGCCCTTTTGGATGGAAGATGATGTATATCACCTAAGACTTGTACACACAACTAGATATGGAGAGAGAAAAGCCGGGTTTTGATGAGTCTGGGCTGCTAACACTGCATAACTTTGTTACCCATTGATCTCTATGTATAATCAAAAAGTATAAAAGGCCTTCTGAACAATAGAGGACAGGAAAGTCGCTGGACTGGTTTCCCCTGTATCTTCTCTCTAATTTCAGGCTGAATTCCCATCTGGGGCTTGGAGGCTCACCATGTCTATTTACTTGTCCCGCTTCTAAGATCCGTAAGAGAGAGCACCCAAGGCGGGGCACTCTCTTATATTCAAATGGGCACCAGCGGCCTAACATAGATGGTGTAAGCTCCTTGTCTGGAACTTTATTGGCTTTCCACGTAAACCAAGTTATTCAGCCTCTTTTCTCCACTTAATTTTCCTACTACTCTATTTCTTCCTAATCTAATCTTATATTAATAAATAAATGTTTTTCCTCACCTATGCCATCCATGCTTCAAATTTCCCTGGATCCACCGGGGCTGGACCCCAGAAGCTTTCTTATCTCTCCTTGCTATTCTTTGGAACTCTGCAGTCAAATGGGTGTATCTTTCCTTTTCTCCTTTGCTTTTCACTTCTCTTTTAAAAGATATTTGTAAGGCCTCCTCACACAGCCATTTTGCTTTTTTGCATTTCTTTTCCATGGGGATGGTCTTGATCCCTGTCTCCTGTACAATGTCACAAACCTCCATTCATAGTTCATTGGGCACCCTGTCTATCAGATCTAGTTCCTTAAATCTATTTCTCACTTCCACTGTATAGTTGTAAGGGATCTGATTTAGGTCATACCTGAATGGTTTAGTGGTTTTCTCTACTTTCTTCAATTTAAGCCTGAATTTACCCCACATTCAAGGTAAGAGAAACCCCAGTAAGACAGTAGGCACTGAGAGACAGCATCAGAGGGCAGACAGACTGAAACCACAATCACAGAAAACTAACCAATCTAATCACATGGACCACAACCTTGTCTAAGTCAATGAAACTAAGCCATGCCATGCAGGGTCACCCAAGATGGACCAGTTACCGTGGAGAGTTCTGACAACATGTGGTCCACTGGAGAAGGGAATGGCAAACCACTTTAGTATTCTTGCCTTGAGAACTCCATGAACAGTATGAAAAGGCAAAAAATAAGACACTGAAAGACTCCACAGGTCAGTAGGTGCCCAATATGCTACTGGAGATCAGTGGAGAAATAACACCAGAAAGAATGAAAAGATGGAGCCAAAGCAAAAACAACACCCAGTTGTAGAAGTGACTGGTGATAGAAGGAAGGTCTGATGTTGTAAAGAGCAATATTGCATAGGAAGCTGGAATGTTAGGTCCATAAAGCAAGGAAAATTGGAACTGGTCAAACAAGAGATGGCAAGTGTGAACATTGACATTTTAGGAATCAGCAAACTGAAATGGACTGGAATGCATAAATTTAATTCAGAAGACCATGATATCTACTACTGTGGGCAAGACTCCCTTAGAAGAAATGTTGTCCTCTTAGTCAACAAAAGAGTCCCAAATGCAGTTCTTAAATGCAATCTCAAAAGTGGCAGAATGATCTCTGTTCATTTCCATGGCAAACCATTCAATATCTTGGTGATCCAAGTCTATGTCTCAGCCAATAACACTGAAGAAGCTAAAGCTGAATGGTTCTATGAAGACCTCAAGACCTTTTAGAACTAACTCCCCCAAAAGATGTCCTCTTCATTACAGGGAACTAGAATGCAAAAGCAGGAAGGCAAGAAACACCTGAAGTAACAGGCAAATTTGGCCTTGGAGTACAAAATGAAGTAGGGCAAAGGCTAAAAAGTTTTGCCAAGAGAATGCACTGGTCATAGCAAACACCCTCTTCCAACAACACAAAAGAAGACTCTACACATGGACATCACTAAATGGCCAACACTGAAATCAGATTGATTATATTCTTTGCAGCCAAAGATGGAGAAGCTCTATACAGTCAGCAAACACAAGACCAAGAGCTGCATGTGGCTCAGATCATGAACTTCTTATTGCCAAATTCAGATTCAAATTGAAGAAAGTAGGGAAAACCACTTCAAATGTATATTTTGCTTTTCCATCTGTAAAATGCTGAGTTGGACAACATGGATGCATTTTTTACATCTCTTCTATCCTTAACATTTGAGAATTCACCTGTATTTGGACTCATAACACTGTGTTTTTATTTTAGAGTTGGTGGGTTTTGCTCATATTCCTCTGAGTGATCACGTTGTCATCTATGCAATAACTCTTCACTTTTGATTCCCAGGTTGTGATTCTTGACACCCTAAGCTATATAGAGTCAGTCTAAGAGTGAAGTCTCATTCTTGCTTCTCCCCCTCCATGTCATTCCTTAGGTAAGCTAACACCCTTTAGAACTTTGTTTGGCTTTCCATCTTATGCATTTGAAGTTCATGTAGGAGTTCCTGGGCTGCCTACATTTTATATGACTCATCAGATGCTCATTTGTATGGCCATTGAGAATTGCTGTTAGTGTACCTGTTTGGATGATGCCTTGCCAACCTAGATTTAAGACAGAAAGCCTAGTGCTCAGCTCAGGATATAGCCAAGCTGTACCTATATACCTAAGGTTATACAACTAATTAGAGATGGAAAACAATTCTGGGATCCAGGTCTTCCAATTCCAAACCCAGTATGTATCTTGATGCTTTGATTGGAAACATCTGGCTGTACTATATAAAAACACTATACATCCTTTGATTCATCAAGGTTGGCAGATTTGATATAAAATGAACTTAGAAGGGAAAAGCTGTGAAATGGTGATATTCTCAAGATTTCAAAGATGAGAGCTGGAGATTACAGGCTGCACTTACCCAGGCTTCCATTTGTAATTTGTCTGAGTAGCAGACTAGAACTTAACCCAGGTGTTAGAAAAACAGATCAGCTAGGAAAAGTCATGGTGAAACTTCTACAATCAAACAAGAATAGGAGGAAGGGTCAACAGGTGAGGTTGGACACACTGCACTGAGTGCTTTGCTTTACTCTCACTTCAGTGGTGGTTATATCATCTGTGTTTCATTCACTGATGGGAAGTTATCCTGAAATTGAGATATAATTTGGCAACACATAGAGTTTGAGCAAGCTCTGGGAGCTGGTGATGGACAGGGAAGCCTGGTGTGCTGAAGTTCATGGGGTCACAAAGAGTTGGACATGACTGAGCGACTGAACTGAACTGAATTGGAAATACTATATTTTTGCTTCTTTCTCATTTTCATCTCTGGAACATTGCATAAAAATGTACTCATCAGCCAAGTGGGAGAAGGATTTTCTTTATTTAACAGCTAAATGTACCCAACATTATGTTAGGCATTTGCAAAACATACCTAAAGAGTGGGAATTAAAGTGGGTCGGGGGAATTTGGGGTATCAGAACAAAGAATGAGAAAAACAATGAAGTATTTTTTGTGACACTGGATCAGGATGAGATTGGAGGTTATAAAGGCTCAAAGGTTATGAAAAGTGTTCATATGAGTTTGTTCAACAAAACCCCTAAGAAATTGGGAGAACCAGTTCTGGAATCCCTAAAGAGAGACATGATTCCATGCAGGAGACAGCAAACTTAAAAGATTTGTAACAAAAGGTATCAGAGTTGAAAATGCTGTTTCTCTTCAAGGATATAGATATATCCATGGGTGAAAACTTCATTCAAAGTTATTAGTAGAAATGAGGGTTGTTTGAACTGAATTGCTGACCTCATATGGCTGATGTCATTGGAGACCATAATGACCTTCAAAACACATTTATTGGGTTTCCTCTAAGAAATGGAATTCTAAATCAAATAAATTGGGTTTCTAAACTTGAAGTATATTGTTGTTAATGACCTCACTATTTTGTAAAAATGTTTCATAGATTCAACCTAAGAGATTCAAATAATATAAAAAGTACAAGTAACTATCATCAACATCAAGTGAACATCGTTCTAAAACATCTCTCTCTCTCCTCTTCCCTCTCTCTCCATATATATACAAAAAAGAAAAGTGGGTGTTTTAGATGGAAATGATTACATTAAGAGATCATTATATATATATATATGTAATTTTACATAAAATTACTAAATCTCCTTAAATGTAAACTAAAATAATGATTTCCCAAGAGAATCTAGTACCTAAAGGCTCCTACTAAGACAGTGGTCTCTGGACCAGCAGCATTAACAATGCCTGAGAACTTGCTAGAAAGGTAGGTTCTTAGGCATCAACTCAAACCTGCTGAAGTGAAAAATCATGTGGGCCCGGCAAGTTGTATTGCAACAAATATTTCAGATAACTTTGTGCATAGTAAGATTTCAGACCTGGGCTTCCCAGGTGGTGCAGTGGTAAAGAATCTGCCTATCAGTGTAGGAGATACAAGAGACATGGGTTGGATCCCTGGGTTGGGAAGATCCCCTGGAGTAGGAAATGGCAACACACTCTAATGTTCTTGCCTGGAAAATTCCGTGGGTCAAGGAACCTGCTGCTGCTGCTAAGTCACTTCAGTCGTGTCCGACTCTGTGTGACCCCATAGACGGCAGCCCACCAGGCTCCCCCATCCCTGGGATTCTCCAGGCAAGAATACTGGAGTGGGTTGCCATTTCCTTCTCCAATGCATGAAAGAGAAAAGTGAAAGTGAAGTCGCTTAGTCTGTCCCACTGTTAGCGACCCCATGGACTGCAGCCCACCAGGCTACTCCGTCCATTGGATTTTCCAGGCAAGAGTACTGGGGTGGGGACCTGGTGGGTTACAATCCATGGGATGGCAAAGAGTCAGATACAACTGAGCGACTAAACACACACACAAGATTTGAGACCCACTGTTCTATTAATAAGAAAATAGTTGGTAGAAATGTTGACCGATACAAGTCCTACATGGGTTTTAACTGTGTTCCATGTTTGTGCAATGCTGATCACTTCTCTATTATGAATAATGAAAGAACTTGTACATTTACATTTTCCCCTAGTTTCCTTTCCCTGATGTCCTAATTTCCTTTAAGTCCTTCAGCATGGTAGCTCAGCTCAGCATGCTTTCTGGTCTATAGGAAGAAGATACAGGGCAGGGATCAGTGGATCTGCCCCTAGCTGAGTGTCTAACTCTGAACTGTGGGCCTTGGAATTTTTAATAATGACTCACTGCTCTTTCTGGGATCTGTCTCCCTTGCACATGACCCCCATGTAATCTCTGAATGGCTCTCTGTTTTGGAGTAACCATGTGAGGGCCCTGTGTCACAGCAGGGGGTGTTTAATAAGATGGCTGAAGCTGGGCTTGGGGATGCTCTCCGTCAGGGTTCAGAAAGGAGCAGCCACTTCCTTTCTTGGCAGTCTAGTCAACAAGTTTATGAGTTTCAAGAACAACCTGCTTGGTCCCACTGAGCTGTTTCTTTCTCTTTTTAAAAAACTTTTTATTTTGTATTGCCTGCGTGCTCAGTCACTCAGTCATTTCTGACTCTTTGCAACCCTATGGGCTATAGCCCACCAGGCTCCTCTGTCCATGGGATTCTCCAGGCAAGAATACTGGAGTGGGTTGCCATGCCTTCCTCCAGGGTCTCTTCCTGACCCAGGGATCAAACCCGCATCTCTTCTGTCTCCTGCTTTGGCAGGCGAGTTCTTTACCATGAACACCACACAAGAAGCCCATTTGTATTGGAGAATAGCCAATTAAAAAACAATGTTCTGATAGTTTCAGGTGAACAGCAAAGGGACTCGGCCATATGTACACATGTATCCATTCTCCCCCAAACTCTAGGGGATGTTTATTTCTGCTCTCCAGGCCCCAAGGGTGCTGATGGGTGGTGGGGAGAGAGGTTGAGATGCTGATTCCTGCCGTGTGTGGGAGGTCTGTAGATACCAGGATCCCTTTAAAAGTCTCCATCCAGCTTCCATGCTGGAGCAGTGGCAGGACCAAGCTCTCCTCTTGTCTCTGGGGAAGCCACTTGAGGAGGAGTGCTAGTTGGTCCCCATGCACCCAGTAATCTTCCCCAGCCAGTCCTGTATGTGGTCCATAGGTCCTGAGGGGAGTGGGCCAGGCTTTTTCAGGCATGTTGAAAAAAGCCATAAGCAACCAGCCTTAAGGGTTGCTTCTTGCTAAGGAGTCCTCCTGCCTGGAGCCGAGCCACGAGTGTGCCTAGGAGGGTGTACTCCTTCTCCACACTGGTGACATTCTGGCTTGCATAATTCTTGGTGATGAGGGGCTGCCCTGTGCGCTGTAGGATGTTTAGCAGCATCCCTAGCCACTACCCACTAGATGGCAATAACAGCCTCTGCCCCTGGTCTTCAGACATTGTCAGATTTGGGGCTGCATGCATGCTCCATTGCTAAGTTGTGTCTGAATCTTTACAGCCCCGTGGATGGCCCCATGGACTGCAGCCCACCAGGCTCCTCTGTCCATGGGATTTCCCAGGCAAGAATACTGGAGTGGGTTGCCATCTGCTTCTCCAGGGTATCTTCCCAGCGCAGGGATTGACCCCACATCTCCTGCATTGGCAGGCAGATTCTTTACCACTGAGCCACCTGGGAAGCCCTCAAATTAGGGGGATGAGATGCAAAGTTGCCCCTAGTTTTGAACCACGTGTAAATGGCCTTGCACTCTTGGCAGGATCTCAGGCTTCCTTCCCAGGCTACTGTCGGGGGCAGCCCTCTCCACAGCAGGGGACCACCTTCATCTGGAGATAAATGTTGGAATCTAGCTGCTGTTTTTCTTTGCAGGGTTCCGGGGTGATCAAGGCTGGCTTTGCAGGAGACCAGATTCCCAAATACTGTTTTCCAAACTAGTAAGTGTTGTTCAGGCAGTATTCCTCATCTTTTGGTTTGCTTCTGGGGAGAACATGGGTCCTGTGTCACAACTCTCTTTGAGGCTAACTCTTGCCCCTGCCTGTAGGGGAAAACACCAGACTTGTAAAGCTGGTGCTATGAAGGGCTATGGAAGGAGAAGACACTCTGGGCTTCCCCCACCCCTCCAGAGTCTGGTTTTGGTCCCTCCTGGAGCAGGAAAGGAGGAGCAACCACCAGCATCCCCCTGGGAACAAGGCATGGTAGCAGCAGCAAGAACATAAGAGAGACCTAAACCCAGAGGAGAAAGAATGGAGAGTTACTGCTGCTCCCTCCTCCTGGGAAGTGCTCTCTTCAGGGCTCATTTATTTTCAGACTCTAGAAGATACATCGTGCTGTCAGGGGGAATCCTTCCCTGCATGATGCCAGTGGTGGCAGAGGAGAGAGGGGAGTGAAACCCAGGGAAATTTGGGGGCTCTCCACCGGCCACTCAAGCCCATTGGGAACTTTTCCCTTGATGGTGTTTTGTCTCAAATTCTGGAGGCCTTAGAGCTTAGTGGCTGAAGCCAGGGTAGGGGAGTCCTCAGGCCCCCGAAGTAACTGGCCGTGTCAAGACAAAGCCTGCATGGGGTATCCAGGCCTCAGCTGTCCTTTCTGAACTCACCTGGAGTGTAATTAAAGGTTCCTCTTGACGTGCAGGGAAGTTGGGTCAGATTTTGGAATGGTAGCTCATCTACTCTGCCAAGAGCTGCATCTGTGCTTCAGAAGCCCTGGCAGGGAGAGGGACGGGATTGCCTGAGTGAGAGAGGGGTGAACGAAGGAGCCAGGGCCCTGCTTCCCGGGCCACCCCACCTTGTTCTACCCCCGTGAAATCCACAGTGAGGGCTGAGTCATATGGCTGCAGAAGCAGACCCTCTGCCAGGGCTGACGTTCCAGACCTCTTGGCCCTCTCTGGGACGGCTGGTGGGAAATGGTGGGAACCCCTTTTCTTCCGACCCTGAGTCTTCTGTCTTTCCAAGGCCTGCTCTGTGGTCCCATGGCCTGTAGGCCTGACCACTGGAGTCGGACTTTGGTTTTCCTGGACTAGGCTCGGCTATGTCCCCTGCCCATCTCCCTGACTTTGCTGTCCCTGCAGTGTTGGGCGCCCCAAGCACATGCGAGTGATGGCTGGAGCCCTGGAAGGAGACCTCTTTATCGGACCAAAAGCAGAGGTAACATCTGTGGTGCCTGTCTGTGCCTGGATTGAGGTCTTCTGTCCCAGGAGCCTTGACTGGTGGTCAGAGGGCCCTGGGCCCTCTCTGGGACCATCTAGTGGGTGTCATAAGCACTGTGGTCCATTTGCTCTGTGAGATGGCCCAGGGTTCCTATGTATGGTGACACAGTAAGACCACATCCTGCCCCTTCCTTTAGAAGCCACAGAGGAAAGAACTGGTTAAAATGTAACTTTAAAGTCTGAGTCACTTGGACTGATGACTGATCGAGTGAGAAGGCCAGCTCTGCGGTCCAGCTGGGGGGTTGTGGGGGGACGGGGTGGCGGGGAAGGGACTGCACAGCCAGGTGAGGCCCTTGGGAGGAGGAGCGAGTAGGGGCGGGGGTGGCAGGGACTAACCAGCAAGTGTAGTTTAGACACCTGGGGAAGACAGGAAGGGGTGCTGAGGACCCAGAAAATGTGGTCAGCAGGAGCCACAGCCGTGGGTGAGAGACCAAATGGTGCTGGACAGAAGGACTGCGTTGTGGGGGGAAGGGCAGGTCTCTGCAAGACACACCTGTACTGGCTGAAGTGCTGGGAGGAGAGGTGGCAGCACGTGGCTGCAGGAGGGGCCATATAGGACAGCTGTAGTAGGGTTGGCCGTCACAGAGGCTCCTGGCGCTGATGGGAACGGGAACTGAAGTGGAGCTGGCGGTCAGGCCACGTGTGAGGCTGGAAGGGAAGGATGTGCTAGCAGTGAGTGTAGAGGACACGGGCCATGGGGGAAGGAATGGGGGAACTGTGGGGTTCAAGGGAGCATGCCACCACCCGCTGTGGTCCCGGTCTTCGAAACAGGCTGGACTCTCAGAGCCAGAGAAACAGTTGGACAGATGAACCCATGCTGGGTTAAGGATCTAAGGGGCACAGGGACCCCTGGTGAGCGGATGAAGGGGTGGCCCCCCGGAGGGCAGAGAACAGCTGCTGGGTGAGTGTCTGGTGCCACCTCCAGCCTCCCGGTCTGCAGGAGCACCGGGGGCTGCTGGCTATCCGCTACCCCATGGAGCACGGCGTGGTGAGGGACTGGAACGACATGGAACGGATCTGGCAGTACGTCTACTCTAAGGACCAGCTGCAGACCTTCTCCGAGGAGGTGGGGCCGCGGCGCCCTCTCCCTGCCCTGCCTGCGGCGTCTGCGTCAGGCTTCCACACTTTCTCTGGCTCTTGTCTGGCATGAAGCCCCTGCCACCTTGCATTGTGTGGGTGTGGATCCCTGCCGTCCTTGAATTGTGTGGGTGTGGGTCCCTGCCGCCCCTCCGCCCTGCATTGTGTGGGTGTGGGTCCCTGCCTCCCCTCTGCCCTGCATTGTGTGTCTGGGGGTCCCTGCCACCCCTCTGCCCCGCATTGTGTGGGTGGGGGTCCTTGCCATCCCTCCGCCCCTCATTGTCTGAGTGTGGGTCCCTGCCACCATGCGTTGTGTGGGTGTGGTTCCCTGCCGCCCCGCATTGTGTGGGTGTGGGTCTGCACAGCTAGCGGCAGCCAAGTAGAATATTCCAGGGGGCGCTGGGTCTTTGGAAGACACTGCTGGCAGATGACTTGCCGGCGCCCTCGGGAGGGATGGGAGATGGCAGGTTCGTGTGTTCCCGGGGTAGGTGGCTCTCTGGAAAGATCCCGGCGGGGCCTGCACGTTGCCTTTGCACCTGCCCGCAACTCTGCCGTCTCCTGCAGCATCCTGTTCTTCTTACGGAAGCGCCGCTCAACCCAAGTAAGAACCGGGAGAAGGCGGCGGAGGTGTTCTTCGAGACCTTCAACGTGCCGGCCCTGTTCATCTCCATGCAGGCCGTGCTCAGCCTGTGAGTGCTCCCTCGGCCCTGGTCCTCGCGTCTCTGGCCTCCTGATCGGGATGTTGCGGCGCCTGACTTCCCTGTACAAACAGCCTCCTGATGACCATCCCTATAGGGGGGCCCGTGGGTCCCTTTTTCAGAGCAGATAATGCACACGCCCCGGGGTCCCTTCCAGGGGTGCGGAGGTCCCAGTGCCTCAGTGGCTGAGGTGAAGGGATGCTGACCTGGTGACAGGTACGCCACAGGACGCACGACGGGAGTGGTTTTGGACTCGGGGGACGGGGTCACGCACGCCGTCCCCGTCTACGAGGGCTTCGCCATGCCGCACTCCATCATGCGGGTGGACGTCGCCGGCCGTGACGTCTCCCGCTACCTCCGGCTGCTGCTGCGCAAGGAGGGGGCGGACTTTCACACCTCGGCTGAGTTTGAGGTCGTCCGGACCATCAAAGAGGTGACGTGGGGCAGGGAGTGGGGAAACGAGGGTGGTCGGACCCAGCATGAGGTTGAGCCCGGGCTGTGCGGGTCCCCGTGTCCACCTCCTGAGGGCTCTGACTCTGCCCACCGCAGCGGGCCTGCTACCTGTCCATCAACCCCCAGAAGGATGAGGCTCTGGAGACAGAGAAGGTGCAGTACACCCTGCCAGACGGCAGCACGCTCAACGTGAGTTCAGGCCGGGCGCGGGCAGGTGGGGATGCCGGGACTGGAGGAGGCGGGACTAACTTCATCTTGTGTTTCGAAGGTGGGACCAGCACGGTTCCGGGCCCCTGAGCTGCTGTTCCAGCCAGACCTGATAGGGGATGAGAGTGAGGGACTCCATGAGGTGCTGGTCTTCGCCATCCACAAGTCTGACATGGATCTGCGCCGTACGCTGTTCGCCAACATCATGCTTTCCGGTGGCTCCACGCTTTTCAAAGGTACCTAGTTGGTGGGGATGGTATGGCTTGGACGCCACAGGTAGTGGGGCCCTCAGACTGCACCCCAATTCCTGAAAGCCTGGGATATGGCCCATTTTTTGTGGGTTTTTTGGGTGTTCAGTGAGTTGTGTTTTCCTTAAGGGATAGATTTGAAATTAAATTTTGTTTACAAATAGATGGTAAGTTTAATGAGGCCTAAAATGTATTCGGTGAAGTCTGCCTTCTATTGTCCTGGTCACCCAGTTCCCTCCCCACAGTTATTGTTAGTTGCTCACCTGTACCTAGGTAAAGCATCCTTTTTACTCAGCCCTGGACTTTAGTCTCTAGACTTTCCAGGTGGCTCAGTAGTAAAGAATCAGCTTGCCAGTGCGGGAGATATGGGTTCAATCCATGGCTCAGGAAGATCCCCTGGAGAAGGAAATGGCAACCTACTCCAGTATGCTAGCCTGGAGAATTCCATGGACAGAGGAGCCTGGCCGGCCACAGTCCAAGGGGTTGCAAAGAGTCAGACCTGACTTAGTGAGAGAGCAGGAACACGACTGGCCCTGAGGGCTGGATGTGCCATTGAACCGTCAACCTGCTGATGGCCTTGGAGGTGGTGAAAAAAACCTGCCAATGGCCTTGGAGGTGGTGAAATTCTTTCTCATCAAAAATGTTCCACTGGGTGATTGCATGCACTATCATTTCACGTAATGGGAAGATACCTGAAAGATAAATCCTAGGGATGGAATTGCTGAGTCAGAGGGTACACATGTGTGCATTGTTTCCCTCCTGAGAGGCTCCCCAGTTATGGCAGTCCCCCAGCCCCGTCCCAACACTGTGCAAGGCGTTCGCCTGTCTGTTGGATGGAAGTGACTGCTTGTTCTCCTAACTCATCATTTGCCTTTGACTGCTTTGGTGGTTTTGGCTCTGGAGTGTCAAGGGGGAGAGAGTAGGGGTCAGACAATGGTGGGTGACTTGGGCTTCCATCTCCTACCTTCCTTCCTTCCTGAAGAAGGAAGCAGGCCCACCTGCAGGCACACTGCTGGATCTTTTCTGCCTTTGGTGTGGTTCTCTCCACCCTTACTCCTGGCAAGAATGACTAAAACGAGGACTTCCCTGGCAGTCCAGTGGTTAAGACTGCACGCTTCCACTGAGGGGGCATGGGTTTGATCCCTGGTCAGAGAACTAAGATCCCACATGCTGCGTGGCATGGCCAAACAGTACAAAATAAAAAAAGTGGATGTGAGGGAACTAGTGATGAGGGGTCAGATGTGGACCCTGGGTTCAGCCAGCCTTGTGTTCATAGGCTTTGGAGACCGATTACTAAGTGAAGTAAAGAAGCTTGCCCCAAAGGACGTCAAAATCAAGGTGAGGTGATGGGGAGTCCCTGTAGGGCATGGGGGTGCTGGGCAACCTTGACTTGGGAAGGGAAGGGCAAGAAGCACCTTCAGATGTCCTCTGACTTCACACCCAGCCTGGCCCTGCTGCCCTTCCTGCTCCCGGCTGAGGCCGGGCCGCAGGCACTGGGGGAAATGCCCCCAAGGCTGGGATGGGGGTGCTGGGAGGGCAGGGCAGTTACACTGTGCTTGTTCCCTCCAGATCTCGGCCCCTCAGGAACGGCTGTACTCCACGTGGATCGGGTAAGGCGGGGCCCTGGGAGGAGGCCCCTGTGCTCTGGGCACTTTTTCCTGGGCTGGTCCAGGCCAGGGGGAGGCGGGCAGATGTCCCCCGAAGGTTAGAGAAGTGGAGTCCTGGGCGTCCAGGGCGGGCGGCTGGCTCAGCCCCAGGTCCCCAAGAATGCTGTCCCTCCCTCCTCACAGGGGCTCTATCCTGGCCTCACTGGACACTTTTAAGAAGATGTGGGTATCCAAAAAGGAGTATGAAGAGGACGGCTCCCGGGCTATTCATCGAAAAACCTTCTAGTGGCCAAGGAGGAAGGCGTAGCTCTGGGAGGAAGGGGGAACCAGAGTCCTTAAACCTCTGTGGTTGGGTTCACAGACGAGGCCTGGACCCCCTGCATGCCCTAGACCCTGGGCAAGTGGTGCAACAGCGCTTCCCTGAAGCCTCCCCTACACACGTGCACACGCGCACACGTAACACACACACACGGTCACAGTTAGCTGCATGGATGGGAGGCTGGAGCTGGAAGATAGGAATTGAGGGGCCCAGCTTTGGATGGTTCTGGGTGTCCCCCTTGGCAGAGCCAGTTAGACCCATGGTTCTCTGCTTCCCCAAGCTCCAAGGCCAGACACCAGAATGCCCCCATTGCCTCTGACAGAACCCCTCCGAGAGTGCCTGGATGCCTGGGTGACTAGCCCTGGGGAGTGGGGGGGGCGGGGCACCAGCAGTTCCCTCTGCTGCGTGACTGCTCCATGTGCCACATCCTTGTCCTGACCCAACCGGGCAGCCCAGAAGGCCACACCTTGGCATCCCTGACCTCCTCACGCTCTGTTCTCTCGTCTTCCCAGGTCGGTGCTTCGGGGTAGACTGAGTTCTGGGCAGTCTTCCGACCCCAGTGAGGGGGTCTGGGCCAGGGTCCAACCCTGTGGAACCAGGACAGGATGCACAGGGTTTGGGCGGCCACAGCGGGCTGTGCGTTCTCCCCGTCAACGCACTTCATGGACTTGCTGCTCCCTCTCCTCTACCCCAGTACCTGGGACAGGAAGGGTAATGGTCTTCATTTGTTGAGAAGAGGCCGCTTAATCAGGAGTCAGACCTAGTGGGGGAGAGGGGAGGCACATTTCCTCCTCCCACTTCTCCCACGAAAGAGGTCTTTATTTACCCTATGGCCAGGACCCCCATCTCCCTCTCCCACCTACGTACAATAACTTAACACAGTTGCCTGAGAAAACTTTTTGTAAGTCATTATAGTAATAATTATGGAAAAGGCCCAGCGCACAGCTCTGTTTTCATGTGTTTCTTTGCACTGTTTGCCCACACACCCCTGGGGACCAAAGCAGTGGGGCTCTGGTGGCGGCTCAGAAGCCTGCGGTCTCAGCGGTTGGTGAGGTGACACAGCACGGGAGGCCCTGGAGGTTGGGCTCTCAGCCTGCTGGCACAATTCCCCAGGCTCTTTACATGCCTGCTGCAGTGTGCCAGGAGAGGCAGGTGGCAGGCTGCCCTCCTCCCCCTTATTCCCAGATGAGGCCTTGTGGCAGGTGGGGCTTGGTGGGCCCATGTTCTCACCTGTTCTGTTTGGAGCACCTCTGCTGCCTGGCTGGGATGAAGCTGCGGCCGACACACCAACACTGATGCAAGTTCCCAGTTCAAACAAGAAGGGCGGGTGATGGGAGACATGTAGAAGGCTGTACCGATGAGCTGGGTTCTGAAGGGAGAAGCCGAGCGGCATGGAGAGGAAGGGCGGTGGAGGAACAGGGAGCCATGAGAAGTGAGTTTGGAGTGACTACCCTCTCCCGCCTCCATCAAGCACTTGAACACAGTAGGTCCAGGAAGTGTTATGTGTTTGGAGCCAACGGTAAACGAGTCATATCTTTGCTCCCGAAAACATACATATCAGGGGAGAAAGGTAAACAGACTGTTTCATGACAGAATTGCTATGTCTAAGCCAGGAGGTGGGGCAGGCTGACTTCCTTTTGTGCAGGAGGGGTTAGCCAGGTAAATAGGGCATGTTCCTGGGAGAGGTAAGAGTTCAAAGAGATGCCTGGGACCCGTGGGGCTAGAAAAAAAGACATGGACCAGAGTGATGCCAGAGCAGCAGGGCAGGGTGAGTGGGCTCCAGCTATGATGTGAGGTAAACCAAAGGGGTACGTTGGAGCGAGCATGTAGGGGCTCTTGAGGGCTTTTCGCAGTGTCTTGGGTGATGGGCAGTCAGCTGGGGGTGCATGGTTACCATAGCTGTATGTTGAAGGCAGTGACACCCCAATAGGAGTAAGCACATAAAATACCCAGATTGTGGTTTCTAAATGCAATTCTTCAAAGGAAGGAGTCAGATCTCCTTGGATCACAGGTCTGGGGCAGAGATCTGAACCTGGGTGTCTTGTAGAAGCAGAGTGCTCAGAAAAGGGGCCTGTCTAAAGGACTCAGGCACCAACTTGGAGGAGCAGCCAGTAGGCAGGCCTGTAATGGATTGTGAGTCATCAGCCATGAGTCCAGTCTGAGAAAAATCATTGAATAAACACACACAGGGGAGCAGGGGCAGTCCATTCTTACTCAATTACAGTTAATGAATGTAGAAGGAATAGTAGAAAAAGAAAATCACCCTTAGGCAAACATCCCAGTCACCACTGGTGCAGGCAGAAACGGATCTAAAAACTAGTAAGCAAAAGTAAGGACATTTGCATTATCTCAAATGAGGTACTTAATAGTTTAAAAAGGAAAAAGTAGTAAATATACAGGGGAGGAACCTAGTAAATATCACCTTAATCAAATTATCCAAGTTTACATCCCAGGTAATGAGTCACTCTCTTGATGTGATACATTAAGCGGCTGCAATGTCACTTGTGTGTTCCTGGATACCCTCAGTCTAACCAGGAACAAACAGCAGGCAAACCAAACTGAGGGCATTCTACAAATGAATGGACCAGGTGTCTTGTTCAAAAGTGACAGGATATAAAGACAGACTAAGGAATTGTCACAGGTTGGAGGAGACTAAAGAGGCTGTGATGATGAAATGCAGTGGATCAGAAAGGACCTTACTGAGAAAGCGGGCAGAATCACTTAACAGTAATGCGTCAATGTGAATTTCCTGGTTTCAGTCACAGCATTGTGTGTTAATGTCACAGGTTAATGTCAGGGGAAATTGGGTGAAAGGTAATCAGGAACTCTGTACTATTTTTGCAACTTTTCTGTAAGTCTAAAATGATTTCAGAATAAAAAGTTAAGGAGGAAAACTCAGGCCTGAGCTAAATGGTCTGGATTCACAATTCTGCTACCATAACTCACTAGCTGCATAATCCTGAGCTGCTCCTAGGTTTCTGTATCTCTAATGTGGGGATGATAATAATAGCACCTACCTCATGGGTTTATTAACAGCCTGGGACATTTTGTGTCAGAGGATAGATGAAGTGCTACAAGAATGACAGGGACCTGTCAAAAGACCATGGAGCCAGCCTGAAGAAGTTCCACTGGTAAAATCTGGAACAAATTAAACTTTAAAAAATAATGACAGTTATGAATTGTAATTTGTTGAATATAATGTAAAAGCATGAGTCTATACTGACAGATTAATAAATTGAAAGTTTGATGAGGAACAGGGTATTGACATCTCAAAGTATTACCCCATTCAGTTCAGTTCAGTTCAGTCGTTCAATCATGTCCGACTCTTTGCGAGCCCATGAATTGAAGCACGCCAGGCCTCCCTGTCCATCACCAACTCCTGGAGTTCACCCAGACTCATGTCTGTTGAGTCTGTGATGCCATCCAGCCATCTCATCCTCTGTCGTCCCCTTCTCCTCCTGCCCTCAATCCCTCCCAGCATCAGAGTCTTTTCCAATTAGATACTTATTAATAATTAAAGGGCAGGGAAAACCATAAATAAAAAAGATACTTGTATCCCAGTGTTCATTGCAGCACTATTTACAATAGCCAGAACATGGAAGCAACCTAAATGGCCATCAACAGAGGAACGGATAAAGATGTGGTATGTATATATAATGGAATATTAGCCATAAAAAAGAAAAAAATAATGCCATTTGCAGCAACATGTATGGTCCTCAGTTCAGTTCAGTCGCTCAGTCGTGTCCGACTCCGTGACCCCATGAATCGCAGCACACCAGGCCTCCCTGTCCATCACCATTTCCCGGAATTCACGCAGATTCATGTCCATCAAGTCAGTGATGCCATCCAGCCATCTCATCCTCGGTCGTCCCCTTCTTCTTCTGCCCCCAACCCCTGCCAGCATCAAAGTCTTTTCCAATGAGTCAACTCTTTGCATGACGTGGCCAAAGTACTGGAGTTTCAGCTTTAGCATCATTCCTTCCAAAGAAATCCCAGGGTTGATCTCCTTTAGGATGGACTGGTTGGATCTCCTTGCTGTCCAAGGGACTCTCAGGAGTCTTCTCCAACACCACACTTCAAAAGCATCAATTCTTCGGTGCTCAGCCTTCTTCACAGTCCAACTCTCACATCCATACATGACCAGAGGAAAAACCATAGCCTTGACTAGACAGACCTTAGTCGACAAAGTAATGTCTCTGCTTTTTAATATGCTATCTAGGTTTGTCATAACTTTTCTTCCAAGAAGTAAGCATCTTTTAATTGGATGGTCCAAGAGATTATCATACTGAGTGAAGTCAGACACAGAAAGACAAAATGAGATATTGCTTATATGTGGAATCTTAAAAAAGGCTACAGTGAAAATATTTAAAACACAGAGTCATGTAGAAAACCAACATGTTTATTGGGATGGGGGAGGGATAAGTTGGAAGATCAGGACTGACATATACACACTGCTATATATAAAACATAACTAGTAAGGACCTACTGTATAGCACAGGGAACTCTACTTAATACTCTGTAATGGCATATGTGGGGAATCTAAAAAGTGGATATATGTGTATGTAAATAGATAACTATTTATAGGTGACAGATAAGTATTTTCTTAAGTTCTGATAATAGTTAAAAGGCAACTTCACATTGGGGAAACCTGGCAGACATTACTTTAATCAAGTGACCAAAGGGAACACCTCATCAGCAAAATGCTGTGCTTAGTCGCTCAGTTATGTCTAACTCTCTGTGATGCCCTGGATGGTAGCCCACCGGCCTCCTCTGTCCATGGAATTCTCCACGCAAGAATACTGGGGTGGGTTGCCATGCCCTCCTTCAGGGGATCTGCCCAACCCAGGGATCAAACCCAGGGATAGAGCCCAGGTCTCCCTCATTGCAGGCAGATTCTTTACCATCTGAGCCATCAGGGAAGCCCAAGAATACTGGAGTGGGTAGCCTATCTCTTCCCCAGGGGATCTTCCCGACCCAGGAATTGAATGGGGGTTTCCTGCATTGCAGGCAGATTCTTTACCAGCTGAGCTNCATTGCAGGCAGATTCTTTACCATCTGAGCCATCAGGGAAGCCCAAGAATACTGGAGTGGGTAGCCTATCTCTTCCCCAGGGGATCTTCCCGACCCAGGAATTGAATGGGGGTTTCCTGCATTGCAGGCAGATTCTTTACCAGCTGAGCTACCAGGGAAGCCCCGTTCATCAGCAGTGGGACAAACCAACATCACATGCCCGCTGAGACAGGTCCAGTATCGCCTCTTGTTACTCCTGCCCAAGATACATAACCTGAATCCAATCATGAGGGAACAGCAGACAAAAGTTATAATTTTTTAAAAAGTGAAAGTTGCTCAGTCATGCCAACTCTTTGCGATCCCATGGACTATCAGTTCAGTTCAGTCGCTCAGTCATGTCCGACTCTTGGCGACCCCGACCACAGCATGCCAGGCCTCCTTGTCCATCACCAACTCCCGGAGTTTACCCAAACTCATGTCCATCAAGTTGGTGATGCCATCCAACCGTCTCATCCTCTGAAGTCCCCTTCACCTCCTGCCCTCAATCAGGGTCTTTTCAAATGTGTCAGCTCTCCACATCAAGTGGCCAAAGTATTGGAGTTTCAGCTTCAACATCAGTCCTTCCAATGAACACTCAGGACTGATCTCCTTTAGGATGGACTGGTTGGACCTCCTTGCAGTCCAAGGTACTCTCAAGAGTCTTCTCCAACACCACAGTTCAAAAGCATCAATTCTTCAGTGCTCAGCTTTCTTTAGAGTCCAACTCTCACATCCATACACGACTACTGGAAAAACCACAGCCTTGACTAGACAGACCTTTGTTGACAAAGTAATGTCTCTGCTTTTTAGTATGCTATCTAGGTTCGTCATAACTTTTCTTCCAAGGAGTATGCGTCTTTTAATTTCATGGCTGCAGTCACTATCTGTAGTGATTTTGGAGACCCCCAAAATAAAGTCAGCCACTGTTTCCACTATTTGCCATGAAGTGATGGGACCAGATACCATGATCTTAGTTTTCTGAATGTTGAGCTTTAAGCTAGCTTTTTCACTCCTCTTTCACTTTCATCAAGAGGCTCTTTAGTTCTTCACTTTCTACCACAAGAGTGGTATCATGTGCATATCTGAGGTCATTGATATTTCTCCCAGCAATCTTGATTCCAGCTTGTGCTCCATCTAGACCAGCCTTTCTCATGATGTACTCTGCATATAAGTTAAATAAGCAGGGTGACAATATACAGCCTTGACGTACTCCTTTTCCTATTTGGAACCAGTCTGTTGTTCTGTGTCCAGTTCTAAACTGTTGCTTCTTGACCTGCATACAGATTTCTCAAGAGGCAGGTCAGGTGGCCTGGTATTCCCATCTCTTTCAGAATTTTCCACAGTTTATTGTGAGCCAGAGTCAAAGGCTTTGCCATAGTCAATAAAGCAGAAGTGGATGTATTTCTGGAACTCTCTTGCTTTTTCAGTGATCCAGTGGATGTTGGCAATTTGATCTCTGGTTCCTCTGCCTTTTCTAAATCCAGCTTGAACATCTGGAAGTTCAAGTTCACATATTGCTGAAACCTGGCTTGGAGAATTTTGAGCATTACTTTACCAGCGTGTGAGATAAGTGCAATTGTGCGGTCATTTGAGCATTCTTTGGCATTGCCTTTCTTTGGGATTAGAATGAAAACTGACCTTTTCCAGTCCTGTGGACACTGCTGAGTTTTCCAAATTTGCTGGCATATTGAGTGCAGCACTTTCACAGCATCATCTTTTAGGATTTGAAATAGCTCAACTGGGAATTCCATCACCTCCACTAGCTTTGTTTGTAGTGATGCTTCCTAAGGTCCACTTGACTTCACATTCCAGGATGTCTGGCTCTAGGTGAGTTATCATACCATCGTGATTATCTGGGTCGTGAAGATCTTTTTTGTACAGTTCTTCTGTGTATTCTTGCCATCTGTTCTTAATATCTTCTGCTTCTGTTAGGTCCATACCATTTCTGTCCTTTATCGAGCCCACCTTTGCATGAAATGTTCCCTTGGTATCTCTAATTTTCTTGAAGAGATCTCTAGTCTTTCCCATTCTATTGTTTTCCTCTATTTCTTTGCATTGATCNGCAGTAGTTTGAGCATTCTTTGACATTGCCTTTCTTTGGAATTGGAATGAAAACTGACCTTTTCCAGTCCTGGTGGCCACTGCTGAGTTTTCCAAGTTTGCTGGCATATTGAGTGCAGCCCTTTCACAGTATCATCTTCCAGGATTTGAAACAGCTCAACTGGAATTCCATCACCTCCACTAGCTTTGTTCATAGTGATGCTTTCTAAGGCCCACTTGACTTCACATTCCAAGATGTCTGGCTCTAGATTAGTGATCACACCATCATCATTATCCAGGTCGTGAAGATCTTTTCTGTACAGTTCTTCTGTGTATTCTTGCCACCTCTTCTTAGTATCTTCTGCTTCTGTTAGGTCCATACTATTTTTATCCTTTATCGAGCCCATCTTTGCATGAAATTTTCCCTTGGTATCTCCAATTCTCTTGAAGAGATCTCTAGTTTTTCCCATTCTGTTGTTTTCCTCTATCTCTTTGCATTGATCACTGAAGAAGGCTTTCTTATCTCTTCTTGCTGTCCTTTGGAACTCTGCATTCAGATGCTTATATCTCTTCTTTTCTCCTTGGCTTTTCGCCTCTCTTCTTTTCACATCACGTGATTAGATTGGTTAGTTTTCTGTGATTCTGATTTTCATCTGTCTGCCCTCTGATGGAAAAAGATAAGTGGCTTTTGGAAGCTTCTTGATGGGAGAATCATGCTAGTCTCCCTTTAAAATTTTTCAATGATTCCTTAAAGTCTGCTCTTGAATGGCCTTGTAAGATCTGCCTCTTCCCCCTCTTGATTCTCATTGAACACTTTGCCATCTCTTTTTCCAATCTGCAACCCCTCCCTTAAGTTGCCAACATGCCTCTTTCTTCCAGCTCTCTCCCCAGCCACTTTTATCTCCAGGTACAACCTTTTCTCTGCCTTTTCCTCCTCCCTCACTACCATTTTCCTGACCAACTTGTGCTAACCCTTCAAGTCCAAGTCTCAATCTTACCTCTTAAGAAAATCTTTCCATTTCTGTTTCTTTAGATCATGTTAAGTCCTCCTAACCCTGATGCTTCCTTATAGCCCTGAAGATTCTCTATCATAATCTCATCAAGCTTTCTTAGATCAATCTGACCATGACCATCGCCCCATACAAGTCTATTTTATTTTCCCACCTCTCCAGTGACAGGAAAAGGACCTGGTGTATAGAAAGTGCTCATGAATACTAAATGAATGAATGATGATTAACACTTGCCTTTTATTCTGTGCCTCTCTATTCTCTGAATTCAAGAAGAAATGAATCATGAATAAATCGCCGTGCTCTTGTGGCAACTCTAAGAAGAGGCTGTGAAAACGTAGTGTTTGTGCCATCCTTGTTCTCATTTCCGAAAGATGGAAACATACTTACAAAATAAAGGTCATTTTGAAAACTATAAAAAGCAGAGTTATTTTGAGGTGTTGAATCACTTTCTACAAATCTGATGGCCTGAATCACACCATTAAATGACCTGACCAACATCTTTCTTTATCCTGAATGTATGCTTTTGCTCAGTCATGTCCAACTCCTTGTGATTCTACGGACTGTAGCCAGGCTTCTCGGTCCATGGGATGGTCCAGGCAAGAATACTGGCATAGATTGCCATTTCCGCCTCCAGGGGATCTTCCTGACCTGGGAATCATACCTACGTCTCCTGCGTCTCCTGCATTGGCAGGTGGATTCTACCATTGAGCCACCTGAGAAGCTCCTTTCTTTATCTTACTTGTGCTAATTTTCATTGTAAAACTTAATATTGGCAGGAAGGAGCTAAACAGTAAAAATCTCTGACATGTGAAATCCAGAAAGGATGTTTTATTTTACTATAGAAAGAATGATGTTTCTGCTTGAGGCAGGGACTTGGTTTTAGTTCGGGCCTCATCTGAAAGCTACTCTTTCTGTTCCCAAAGAGCAGAATGTCAAATCCTTTTCCACTGTTGCAGATAAAGTGAAATACAGTGACTTCCTATAAAAATAATACAGAAATGAGGAGGCAGAAGAAAATGGCAGAGGAGTAAGATGGGGAGATCACCAACCTCACCACAAATACATCAAAAATTCATCACGATATAGAATAACTACTACAGAGAAGACTTTAGGAGATAGCAGAAGACCCCAGGTCTCCAGGGGGACAGGCTAAGCTCCCTGGAATGAGGTAGGAGAGAAGATAGAGACATAAAAATGGAAAAGAGGGAGAAATTCTGGATGAAAGTTTGTGCCCTGAGGGAGGCAGGGAGTCATGAAGCAGGAAGAGTTCTGGTGCACTGGGAAGGTCCTTCACAGGGGGGCCCTAAGGGGAGCTATAGAATCTCAGAAATCTGGGCAAAGCAGGGACTTAGAGGGCAGGCAACAGAGAAAATTGCACTTTTCAGCCCATGAACAGTTCTTGGACTGTGGCTGCAACCAGACGGCAGACTTGGAGAACCGAGAGAAGACCACAGAAGCCCCATGCAGAGGTCGGGCCTGGGGAGGAGGAGAGATGAGAGAGACATGGTATTCAAACCTCTCAAGTGCACATGACCCTCGAGGAGCAGAGGGGAAGCCCAGGTAGCTTGAAGAAGAACACTCAAGATCCAAGACACAGTGGGCAGGGCACTGAAGATGCAAGGAAAGGTTAACTCAAACCCCGTGACAATGGAGGGCAGGCCCAGGGAACTGAGACAAGTACACACAAGCCCTGTGACATAGAAGGTGGGCCCAGCGAGCTGAAACAAGAGCATACAAACCCTGCAATATAGTGGGTGAGCTCAGGGGCCTGAGGGAAGCCCACACAAGTCTCCACAACACAGAGGGTGGGGCTGGGGAGCTGCCACACAAGCCCCTGCCTAGGAAGCTTTGGCTTGCAGTGCAAGGCAGGACCAGTTAACAGAAGTACCAGCAAAGATTCATGAGGACTGCAAGAGGCTGGTGGCAGTGAAGTTACACTGAAAGGGCCATTTTGATGAAGCTGCAGATATAGATGTGTCTAACAAATGGGAAAGACTAGAGATCTCTTCAAGAACATTAGAGATACCAAGGGAACATTTCATGCAAAGATGGGCTCGATAAAGGACAGAAATGGTATGGACCTAACAGAAGCAGAAGATATTAAGAAGAGGTGGCAAGAATACACAGCAGAACTATACAGAAAAGATCTTCATGACCCAGATAATCACGATGGTGTGATCACTCTTCTAGAGCTAGACATCCTGGAATGTGAAGTCAAGTGGGCCTTGGAAAGCATCACTACGAACAAAGTTAGTGGAGGTGATGGAACTCCAGTTGAGTTGTTTCAAATCCTGAAAGATGATGCTGTGAAAGTGCTGCACTCAATATGCCAGCAAATTTGGAAAACTTAGCAGTGGCCACAGGACTGGAAAAGGTCACTTTTCATTTAAATTCCCAAGGAAAGGCAATGCCAAAAAATGCTCAGACTACTACACAATTGCACTCATCTCACATGCTAGTAAAGTAATGCTCAAAATTCTCCAAGCCAGCTGAGAGTCGGACATAACTGGGCGACTTCACTTTCACTTTTCACTTTCATGCATTGGAGAAGGAAATGGCAACCCACTCCAGTGTTCTTGCCTGGAGAATTCCAGGGATGGGGGAGCCTGGTGGGCTGCCATCTATGGGGTCGCACAGAGTTGGACACGACTGAAGCAACTTAGCAGCACAGCAGCAGCAGTTAGGAAAAGGAGTACGTCAAAGCTGTATATTGTCACCTGCTTGTTTAACATATATGCAGAGTACATCATGAGAAATGCTGGGCTGGATGAAACACAAGCTGGAATCAAGATTGCTGGGAGAAATATCAATAACCTCAGATATGGAGATGACACCACCCTTATGGTAGAAAGTGAAGAAGAACTAAAGACCCTCTTGATGAAAATGAAAGAGGAGAGTGNTCATGAGAAATGCTGGGCTGGATGAAACACAAGCTGGAATCAAGATTGCTGGGAGAAATATCAATAACCTCAGATATGGAGATGACACCACCCTTATGGTAGAAAGTGAAGAAGAACTAAAGACCCTCTTGATGAAAATGAAAGAGGAGAGTGAAAAAGTTGGCTTAAAGCTCAACATTCAGAAAATGAAGATCATGGCATCTGGGCCCATCATTTCATGACATATATATGGGGAAACAGTGAGTGGCTGAGTTTATTTATTTATTTATTTGGCTCCAAAATCACTGCAGATGGTGATCGCAGCCATGAAATTAAAAGATGCTTATTTCTTGGAAGGAATGTTATGACCAACTTAGACAGCATATTAAAAAGAAGAAACATTACTTTGCCAACAAAGTACTGTCTTGTCAAGGCTATGATTATTCCAGTAGTCATGTATGGATGTGAGAGTTGGACTATAAAGAAGCTGAGCACTGAAGAATTGATGCTTTTGAAATGTGGTGTTGGAGAAAACTCTTGAGAGTCCCTTGGACTGCAAGGAGATCCAACAAGTCCACCCTAATGGAAATCAGTCCTGGGTGTTCATTGGAAGGACTGATGTTGAAGCTGAAACTCCAATACTTTGGCCACCTGATGCAAAGAGGTGACTCATTTGAAAAGACCCTGATGCTGGGAAAGATTGAGGGCAGGAGGAGAAGGGGACGACAGAGGATGAGATGGCTGGATGGCATCACCGACTCAATGAACATAGGTTTGGGTAGATTCCGGAAGTTGGTGATGGACAGGGAGGACTGGCATGCTGTAGTTCATGCAGTTGCAAAGAATCGGGCACCACTGAGTGACTGAACTGAACTGAACTACTTTACAATATTGTAGTGGTTTTGTCCATACATTGGCATGAATCAGCTGTGGGTGTACATGTGTCCCCCATCCTGATCCCCTCTTCACCTCCCTCCCCATCTCATCCCTCAGGGTTGTCCTAGTGCACTGGCTTTGTGTGCCCTATTTCATGCATTGAACTTGAACTGGTGATGTATTTCACATATGGTAACATGCATGTTTCAATGCTGTTCTCTCAAATCATCCCAACCCCGCCCTCTCCCAGAGTCAAAAATTCTGTTTTTTATATCTGTTTCTTTTGCTGTCTCGCATATAGTGTCATTGTTACCATCTTTCTAAATTCCATCAGTTCAGTTCAGTTCATTTCAGTCGCTCAGTCGTGTCTAACTCTTTGTGACCCCATGAATCGCAGCACGCCAGGCCTCCCTGTCCATCATCAACTCCTGAAGTTCACTCAGACTCACGTCCATTGAGTCATGATGCCATCCAGCCATCTCATTCTTTGTCATCCCCTTTTCCTCCTGCCCTCAATCCCTCCCAGCATCAGAGTCTTTTCCAATGAGTCAACTCTTCACATCAAGTGGCCAAGGTACTGGAGTTTCAGCTTTAGCATCATTCCTCCCAAAGAAATCCCAGGGCTGATCTCCTTCAGAATGGACTTCAGTTGGACCTTCTTGCAATCCAAGGGACTCTCAAGAGTCTTCTCCAACACCAGAGCTCAAAAGCATCATTTCTTCAACTCTCAGCTTTCTTCACAGTCCAACTCTCACATCCATACATGACCACTGGAAAATCCATAGCCTTGACTAGACGGACCTTTGTTGGCAAAGTAATGTTTCTGTTTTTCAACATGCTATCTAGGTTGCTCATAACTTTTCTTCCAAGGAGTAAGCGTCTTTTAATTTCATGGCTGCAGTCACCATCTGCAGTGGTTTTGGAGCCCCCAAAAGTAAAGTCTGACACTGTTTCCACTGTTTCCCCACCTATTTCCCATGAAGTGATGGGACCAGATGCCATGATGTTCGTTTTCTGAATGTTGAGCTTTAAGCCAACTTTTTCACTATCTACTTTCACTTTCATCAAGAGGCTTTTTAGTTCCTCTTCACTTTCTGCCATAAGAGTGGTGTCATCTGCATATCTGAGGTTATTGATATTTCTCCCAGCAATCTTGATTCCAGCTTGTGTTTCTTCCAGCCTAGCATTTCTTGTAATGTATTCTGCATATAATTTAAATAATCAGGGTGACAATACACAGCCTTGACGTACTCCTTTTCCTATTTGGAACCAGTCTGTTGTTCCATGTCCAGTTCGAACTGTTGCTTCCTGACCTGCATATAGGTTTCTCAAGAGGCAGGTCAGGTGGTCCACATGTATGCCTTAACATACTGTATTGGTGTTTTTCTTTCTGACTTACAGTTTTGTAGTGGTGCCAAACATCTACATGAGTCAACCATGGGTGCACATGTGTTACCCATGCAGAACCCCTCTCCTACATTCCTCCCCATCCTATCCCCCAGGGTCATCCCAGTGCACCAGCCATGAGCACCCTGTCTCATGCATCAAACCTGGGCTGGCAATCCACTTCATATATGATAATATACAAGTTTCAATGCTACCCTCTCAAACTATCCCACCCTCTCCCACAGAGTCCAAAAGACTATTCTTTACATCTGTGTCTGTTTAGCTGTCTCACATATAGGGCCATTATCACTATCTTTATAAATTCTGTATACATGCATTAGTATACTGTATTGGTGTTTTTATTTCTGACTTATTTCAATCTGTGATAGGTTCCAGTTTCATCTATCTCAGAACTGATTCAAATGCATTCTTTTTAAAGGCTGAGTAATATTCTTTTGTGGATATGTACCACAGCTTTCTTATCCATTCGTCTGCTGATGGACATCTAGGTTGCTTCCACACCCTGGCTATTGTAAACAGTGCTGCAATGAACATTGGGGTACACATGTCTCTTTTATTTCTGGTTTCTTCAGTGTGTATGCCCAGCAGTGGGATTGCTGGGTCATATGGCACTTCTATTTCCAGTTTTTAAGGAATTTCCACACTG
This sequence comes from Oreotragus oreotragus, assembly GCA_006410675.1. Classification (NCBI taxonomy): domain Eukaryota; kingdom Metazoa; phylum Chordata; class Mammalia; order Artiodactyla; family Bovidae; genus Oreotragus; species Oreotragus oreotragus. The sequence continues at coordinate 116,236 of SJYX01011059.1, read as the reverse complement.
TTCTCCATAGCGGTTGTACCAGTTTGCATTCCCACCAACAGTGTAAGAGGGTTCCTTTTTCTCCACAGCCTCTCCAGCATTTATTGTTTATAGACTTTTAGATAGCAGCCATTCTGACTGGCATGAGATAGTACCTCATTGTGGTTTTTTTTTTTCAGTTTATTTATTTATTTTTAATAGCTTCCATTTTACTTTATTTTACTTTACAGTACTCTATTGGTTTTGGCATACATTGACATGAATCTGCCACGGGTGTACACGAACTCCCAAACATGAACCCCTCTCCCACCTCCCTCATTTTCATTCATTTGTATGCATATTTTAATTTCATTTTTTGTTTCTTCTGTGATTTGTTGGTTATTTAGAAGCATGTTGTTTAGCCTCTAGATGCTTGAATTTTTAATAGTTTTTTTTTCCTGTAGTTGACATTTAATCTTGCCACATTGTGATCAGAAAAGATGCTTGGAATGATTTCAATTTTTTTGAATTTACCAAGGCTAGACTTATGGCCCAGGATGTGATCTATCCTGGAGAAGGTTCCATGTGCACTTGAGAAAAAGGTAAAATTCATTGTTTTGGGGTGAAATGTCCTATAGATATCAATTAGTTCTAACTGGTCCATTGTATCATTTAAAGTTTGTGTTTCCTTGCTAATTTTCTGTTTAGTT
>SJYX01011059.1:95853-115116 GCA_006410675.1 Oreotragus oreotragus | reverse complement strand
TCCATCCTAAAGGAAATCAGTCCTGAATATTCACTGAAAAGACTGATGTTGAAGCTGAAGCTCCAATACTTTGGCCACCTGATGTGAAGAACTGACTCATTTGAAATGACCCTGATGCTGGGAAAGATTGAAGACAGGTGGAGAAGGGGATGACAGAGGATGAGATGGCTGGATGGCATCACCAACTCAATGGACATGAATTTGGGTAAACTCCAGGAGTTGGTGATGGACAGGGAAGCCTGGAGTGCTGCAGTCCATGGGGTCACAAAGGGAAGGACACGACTGAGCAGCTGAACTGAACTGAACTGATAAGGAACCAACAACAGAAATAACTGAGGCAGAATAATGGATAAATGAACTGGAAGGGAGAATGGTGGAAATAACTCCTGAAGAACAGAATAAGGGGAAAAGAATGAAAAGAATTGAGGATAGTCTCAGAGAACTTTGGGTCAATTTGGACAATATTAAATGCACAAAGATTCAAGTTATAGTGATTCCAGAAGAAGAAGAAAAAAAGGAAGGTGCTGAGAAAATTTTTGAAGAAATTGTAGTTGAAAATTTCCCCAACATGGTGAAAGGAAATAGTCAAGTCCAAGAAGCACAGAGAGTCCCTTACAGGATAAACCCAAGAAGAAACACACTGAGACACATGGTAATCAAGCTGACAGAGATTAAACACAAAGAAAAAATATTACAAGCAACAAAAGAAAGGCAGCAAATCACATTTAAGGGAAAACCCATAGGATTAACAGAAGATCTTTCAGCAGAAACACTGCAGACCAGAATTCTACAGGTCAAAAGGGAATGGCAGGATATGTTTAAAGTGCAAAAGAAAACAAAATCTACAACCAAGATTACTTTACCTAGCAAAGATTTCATTCAAAATTGTTGGAGAAATCAAGTTTCCCAGACAAGCAAAAATTAAGAGAATTTAGCACCACTGAACCAGCCTTAAAACAAACACAAGAGAAAGGAAAAACCTACAAAAACAAACCCAAAAGATTTAAGAAAATGCCAATAGGAACATATATATCAATAATTACTTTAAATGTAAACAGATTAAATGCACCAACCAAAAGGTACAGACAGATGGATATAAAAACAAGGTCCATATATATGCTGCCTACAAGAGGCCCACTCAGACCTAGAGACACATACAGACTGAAAGTAAAAGGATCTAAAAAAATATTCCATGTGAATGGAAACCAAAATAAAGCTGGAGTGGCAATCCTTATTTCAGACAAAATAGACTTTAAAATAAAGACTGTTATAAAAGATAAAGAAGGATCTACATAAAGACAAAGAGATAAAGATCAAGAGATAAATCAAAGAAGAAAACAAAACAATTGTCAATATTTATGCACCCAGCATAGGAGCACCTCAAAACATAAGGCAAACACTAACAGGGATAAGGGGGGAAATCGACAGTAACACAATAATAGTTGAGGACTTTAACACTCCATTTACACCAATGGGCAGATCATCAAAACAGAGAATCAATAAGGAAACACAAACCTTAAACGAAACATTAGACCAAATGGATCTAACTGATATCTTGAGGACTTTCCATCCAAATGCAGAAGAATACACTTTCTTCTCAAATGCACATGAAACATTCTCCAGGATAGACTACATCTTGGGTCACAAATCAAGCCTCAGTAAATTTAAGAAAATTGAAATTGTATCAAGTGTCTTATCTGACCACAGCACTATAAGACTAGATATCAACTACAGGGGGAAAAAATGCAAAAAATACAGATACATGGAGATTAAACAAAACATTACTAAATAACGAAGAAGTTACTGAAGAAATAAGAAGGGAAATCAAAAGATTCTTGGAAACAAATGACAACAAAAACAAGATGACCCAAAACCTATGGGATTTAGCAAAAGTAGTTGTAGGAGGGAAGTTTATAGCAATATAATCCTACCTCAAGAAGCAAGAAAAGCATCAACTGACAACCTATATCTACATCCAAAGCAAGCTGGAGAAAGAAGAAGAGGAACAGCAGCAACAACAAAACAACCCAAAATCAGCAGAAGGAAAAAAAATCATAAAAACCAGAGCAGAAATGAACGAAAAAGAAAAGAAGGAAAAAATAGAAAGATTAATAAAAGTAAAAGCTGGTTCTTTGAGAAGACAAACAAAATTGACAAACCACTAGCCAGACTCAACCAAAAAAAAAAGAAGAAAAATAAAGAAAATTTAAAATGAATAAAGAGAGGTTAAAACAGACAGCACAGAAGTACAAAGGATCATAAGAGAATATTACGAGCAACTATATGTCAATTAAATGGACAACCTAGAGGAAATGGACAGATTCTTAGAAAAGTTCAACCTCACAAGACTGAACCAGGAAGAAACAGAAATCATGAACAAGCCAATTACAAACACTGAAATTGAAACTATGAAAAACAGCAAAACCAACAAAAAAACACAACCTCTCAAAAAGCAAAAGTCCAGGCCTGGGCCAGGAGAGCTTCACAGGGGAATTCTAGCAAACATTTAGAGAAGAGCTAATGCCTATCTTTCTGAAACTCTTCCAAAAAAATTGTAGAGGAAGGAACATTTCCAAACTCATTCTATGAGGCCACAATCACCCCAATACCAAAGCCAGGAAAGACAGCAGAAAAAAAAAAAAAAAGAAAGAAAATTACAGGCCAATATCCCTGGTGAACGTAGATTCAAAAATCCTCAACAAAATTCTGGCAATCAGAATTCACCAACACATTAAAAAGTTTATACAGCATGAGCAAGTCGTTTATTTCAGGGATGCAAGGGTTCTTCAGTCTACACAAATCTATCAATATGATANAAAAAAAAAGAAAGAAAATTACAGGCCAATATCCCTGGTGAACGTAGATTCAAAAATCCTCAACAAAATTCTGGCAATCAGAATTCACCAACACATTAAAAAGTTTATACAGCATGAGCAAGTCGTTTATTTCAGGGATGCAAGGGTTCTTCAGTCTACACAAATCTATCAATATGATACACCATATTAACAAAATTAAAGGTAAAAACCAAATGATCATTTCAATAGATGCAGAAAAAGCCTTTGATGAAATTCAGCATCCATTTATGATAAAAATGCTTCAAAAAGAATGGGCATAGAAGGAACCTACCTCAACATATAAAGGCAATTTATGATAAGCCCACAGCAAACATTATTCTCAGTGGTGAAAAACTGAAAGCATTCCCTCTAAGATCAGGAACAACAAAAGGGTGTCCACTACTGCCACATTCATTCAACACAGTTTTGGAAGTCTAATCTACAGCAATCAAAGAGGAAAAAGAAGTAAAGGGAATCCAAATTGGAAAAGAAGTTTGACCCCAAATAGTCAAAGCAATCTTGAGAAAGAAAAAGAGCTGGAGGAATCAGGCTCCCTGACNGTCCTCTCTCACCACTATTATTCAACATAGTTTTGGAAGTCTTAGTTATGGCAGTTAGAGAAGAAAAAGAAAGAAGAGGAATCCAGATCAGAAAAGAAGACATAAAACTCTCACTATTTGCAGATGACATGATACTATACATAGAAAATCCAAAAGAAACCATCAGAAAATTACTAGAGCTAATCAATGAATTTAGCAAAGTTTCAGGGTACAAGGTCAATACACAGAAAACACTTACATTCCTAAAATATACTAAATGAAAAATCAGAAAGAGCAATTAAGGAATCAATCCAATTCACCGTTGCAATAAAAAGAATAAAACATCTAGGAATAGGAGACAAAAAAACACTGTATATAGAAAATTTATATAAGACACTGATGAAAGAAATCAAAGATGGCAAAACAGATGGAGAGATGTTCCATGTTCCTGGTAGAATCAATATTGTGAAAATGACTATATTGTCAAATGCAATCTACAGATTCAATGCAAGTAAAAATCACTCAGTCATGTCCAACTCTTTGTGACTCCATGGACTATGGAATTCTCCAGGCAAGAATACTAGAGTGGGTAGCCATTTCCTTCTCCGGAGGATCTTCCCAACCCAGGGATTGACCCAGGTCTCCTGCATTGCAGCAGATTCTTTTCCAGCTAAGCCACAAGAGAAGCCCAAGAATACTGGAGTGGGTAGCCTATCCCTTCTCCAGTAGATCTTCCAACCCAGGAATCAAACCAGGGTCTCCTGCATTGCAGGCAGATTCTTTACCAGCTGAGCTTCCATGGAAGTCCCCAGATTCAATGTGATCCCTATCAAATTACCAATGGCATTTTTCACAGAACTAGAACAAAAAAATTCACAATTCATATGGAAACACAAAAGACCCTGAATAGCCAAAGCAGTATTGAAAGAAGAGTGGAACTGGAGGAATCAACTTTCCTCACTTCAGACTATGCTACAGAGTTATAGTCATCAAGACAGTATGGTACTGGGACAAAACCAGAAATATAGACCAATGGAATAGGATAGAGAGCCCAGAGATAAACCCACACACCTATGGGTACCTTATTTTTGACAAAGGAGGCAAGAATATACAACTGGGCAAAGATAGCCTCTTCAATCTGTGGTGTTGGGTAAACTGAACAGCTATGTGTAAAACAATGAAATTAGAACACTTCCTAATGCCATACACAAAGATAAACTTGAAATGGATTAAAGATCTAAATGTAGGACTGGAAACTATAAAGTTCTTAGAGGAAAACATAGGCAGAACACTTGATGACATAAATCAAAGCAAGATCCTGTGTGACCCACCTCCTAGAGTAATGGAAATCAAAACAAAAATAAACAAGTAGGACCTAATTAAACTTGAAAGTTTTGCACAGCAAAGGAAACTACAAACAAGGTAAAAAGACAGCCCTCAGAATGGGAGAAAATAAAAGCAAAGGAAACAACTGACAAAGGATTGATTTCCAAAATATACAAGCAGCCAGACAACTCATTACCAGAAAAACAAACAACACAATAAATACGTGGAAAAAAGACCTAAACAGACATTTGTCCAAAGAAGACATACAGATAGCTAACAAATAAATGAAAAGATGTTCAAGATCAGTAATTATTCAGTTCAGTTCAGTCACTCATTTGTGTCCGACTCTTTGTGACCCCATAAATTTCAGCACGCCAGGCATCTCTGTCCATCACCAACTCCTGAGTTCAGTCAGACTCACGTCCATCGAGTCAGTGATGCCATCCAGCCATCTCATCCTCGGTCATCCCCTTCTCCACCTGCCCCCAATCCCTCCCAGCATCAGAGTCTTTTCCAATAAGTCAACTCTTCGCATGAGGTGGCCAAAGTACTGGAGTTTCAGCTTTAGCATCATTCCTTCCAAAGAAATCCCAGGGTTGATCTCCTTTAAAATGAACTGGTTGGATCTCCTTGCAGTCCAAGGGACTCTCAAGAGTCTTTTCCACCACCACCAAAACACCACCAAAACCATCAATTCTTCGACTCAGCTTTCTTTGCAGTCCAACTCTTACTTCCATACATGACTACTGGAAAAATCATAGCCTTGACTAGATGGACCTTTGTTGATAAAGTAATGTCTCTGCTTTTTAATATGCTGTCTAGGTTGGTCATAACTTTGCTTCCAAGGAGTAAGCGTCTAACTGTAATTTTGCACATTACTACACTATGCCTGTCTCTTATACACATCTAGATGTGTATAAGAGACAGTGACTAGGCAGACCTTAGTTGGCAAAGTAATGTCTCTGCTTTTGAATATGCTATCTAGGTTGGTCATAACTTTTCTTCCAAGGACTCCCTAAATTCTACAGTTACAATAATGCCTAATGATAAGGTAATTATTTTTATTTAAACATGAAAACAAAATTTTAAAAATGTAACACCATACAAAACATGGTTGTTCTCCCATACTGCTCAGAATATTCAAAGGAAGAATTTCAGTTGCAAAGATTTTTTGTACTCTCTGCATGAAGGTTATCAGTGAAAGAACACAATCTATGATACAGTTAAGAGCATAAGCAATGCAGACAGATCTCCGTCCACATTCAGATGTCACCCTGAACTATAACAGCTGTGAACATTAGGGGATTTGAATTCTCTGAGCCTCAGTCTCTTCATCTGTAAAATGGGGATAATGGTGTGTCCTATGCAGGCCATGAGGAAAACACATGCTGCGTTCTGATTTTAATGCGCAGAGCAAAAGGAGCCCTCCATGAATGTCAGTGAGCCTCATCAATCACCATGATCACCATGATGATTAAAACCATAATGAAAGGGATCATTTGGGCAACTGTCAAATCATTACATCTGATCATAACGACACAGAGGAAAAGCAACAGCTCATTAGCCACCCAAAAAATTAGCTTATCAGCCCATTTAACTGACCTGTGTAAATACCTAGGGGAGATGAATGGACATGCTTTCCCTTGGCTGAACTGGAATCAGTCTTTCAGCTTACAGAGTAGACTCCATAGCCTGGATGAACTCTTGGCTTTCCTCTGATATCCACCGCTGGGCTCTTGAGCTCACTAATTCACTCAGCCCCAAGGATCACAGGCTGCGCTCTCCTCCGACAAGGCCCTGAGGCCACGGAGAAGAAGACACCTCCCCCGACCCACGGCTTTGAGGCGCTCATGGTCTACAGGAGTCTTTCTTCCGCTTCATCTCCCCTAGAGATTACCTGCAAAGGAGTTTAGAATTGCAGAGAATCTGAAAGATGAGGTCCAAGGGGTATCTGGGCATCTGTCTCTCTAGGAAAAGAGCCCAGGTTCTCTTGCAAAAGCCCGGCAAGCAAGGCTCAGGGTGGCAGAAAGACAGAGCCAGGACACAGTGGGCACAGGCGGGGTGGGGAGACCCAACCTGCTAAGACGGCCAGGGCACTCCAGGAAGGCTTCCGGGCGAGCAGGTCTGAGCTGCGCTGGACACAGAAGAGAACCTCTGACTCCCTCAGAGGGTGGCATGGCGCTCCAAATGCCCGCTCCCTCCACGAGGACCAAGCACTTCAGAGCAGACCTCAGAATGCAGGCCTCCTGCTCCGACTTACAGCTCCACCGCCCACCGCCAGCAAACAAGGGCCCCTCCCCATGCCCCAGTCTGTGGGACTAAGGGGACAATTTTAGTGGCCATCTCAAAGGTTACTGGAAGGGTTAAAGAAAGCAATCCGTGCCAAAGCATCCCGCCCAAGGCTAGTAGGCAGCGCTGGTGCTTTTTAGTTGCTCAGCTGTGGCTGACACGTCTGTGCCCTCATGGATGGTGCCCACCAGGCTCCTCTGTCCATGGGATTTCCCAGGCAAGAACACTGGAGTAGGTAGCCATTTCCTTCTCCAGGGGACCTCCCCGGACCCAGGGATCAAATTCACATCTCCTACATTGGCAGGCGGGTTCTTTTGCCGCAGTGGCACCTGGGAAGGCCCTGGCACATAGTAGGGACTTTATGAAATACTGTAAGGACAAATCAAAGTCCATAAATGAGGGGTATGTAAGGCTGAGTTTTTCAGAATAGGCCTGTGTCACATCCATTCATTTCATGCCCACTGCTCGTGAGTCTGGTGAAAGAAGCAGAGATGGGCAGTGTTATTCCCAGTTTACACAAGCGTGGGTTACAGGGCTGGCTCTGCAAGTGTCCACCACACTCTCACACTGAAGTCCATTTGGCACATGGAAGTTAAAGCAAAAAGAATGAGCAATAACTAGTTCTACCATGAAGATCATCTGTGAGGAATCTCATATCCACCTAAACTAGGAAAATAAGCCACTGTCATGAGACTGTGTATTAGTATACAACTGCTTTATCACCTGGATACCTGACTCTGTTCTTTGGAAGGAGAAGGGATATGTCTGCAAAAAGTACAGAAATAACAGCTAAATAATAGTGGTCCTGCCTGTGCTCTCAACTATTGCTTTGGGAATTAGTAAGACCTCCAGCTGAACATTTCATTTAATAACAAATGCAAGCAACTCAAGTATAAATGAGAAAACACTCTCAGTGATGATTTCTGCAACTCAAAAAAGCATCAGTTGCAAATAAAGGCCCTCCCAAATTATGGACACAAATCTGCATCAAACATATTCAGGGACCGTGGGTTTTAAAAATAACACAGAGTATGACAAAAATCTATATTTTAATCTTTTTGGGGGCAGAAACAAATTATCTTATTTACTACATGAATGGTTTCCTCAATTTAATGCCAATCTTTAGAGTCAACTTCCACCTGTCTGAATAAACAGGCTGCACAAGAAAAGACTATTTATATTACGAGGTACTGTTTAAAAATAAAGTGGAGAGATTACTTTACCCATATTGAAAGTAAGAATAACATGCACATCATCCCAGCTTACAAAAACCTAATTTGATTCTCTTCTGTTTCCAGGAGGAAGTCTGAAAAGCAGACATGAAATAGTAAATTAAATTCCTCTTTGAGAATAAGTGAAAGGAGGGGGAAGCATCTTCAAATATTCCTGGCATGTTCAGAAAAACATACAAATACATGCTGTGCACAAATACTGCTCCAACTCGGTTTTCCAGCTTAATAAACGGAAGTGGAGCATGTAAGCACTCATGAAATTTTCTTTCAAAACTCATTCATTCAGGAAATTTTACATATTGAATTGGCTGGTTTAGAATCAGTTACTGGTTTTTTGTTGCTGCTGTTCTTCAGTTGCCAAGTCACGTCAGACTCTTCGCGACCCCATGGACTGCAGCACTCCAGGCTTCCCTGTCCTTCACAGCCTCCCGGAGTTTGCTCAGACTCAAGTCCACTGAGTCAGTGATGCCATCCAACCGTCTCATCCTCTGTGGCTCCCTTCTCCTCTTGCCCTCAGTCTTTCCCAGCATCAGGGTCTTTTCCAATGAGTCGGCCCTTCGCATGAGCAGGCCAGGTCAGCTTCAGTCCTTCCAGTAAGTAGTCAAGGTTGACTTCCTTTATGATCGACTGGTTTGATCTCCTTTTTGTCCAGGGACTCTCAAGAGTTTTCTGCAACACCACAGTTTGAAAGCATCAACTCTTCAGTGCTCAGCCTTCTTTATGGTCCAACTTTCACATCCACACATGACTACTGGCAAAAAACATAGCTTTGACTCTACAGACCTTTGCTGGCAAAGTGATGTCTCTGCTTTTTAAAACACTGTCTAGGTTTGTCATGGCTTTCTTCCTTAAGTTTGAGGTAAAATATACCCAGCAGAAGATTTACCACTGTAACATTTCAGGTGTACAGTTCAGTGACTTTAAGTACATGCATGCAGTTACTGGTTTGTATTAAAACAACAATAATAAAAACAAACATTTGTTATCAAGGGATAGATTTCACTTTACAGTAAGGCTTTAAGTGTCATTTAGCCATTAGGGGGGCTTCCCAGGTACCACTTGCCGATGCAGGAGACACACGGACGTGGGTTTTATCCGTGGGTTGGGAAGATCCCCTGGAGGAAGGCATGGCAACCCACTCCAGTATTCTTGCCTGGAGAATCCCATGGACAGAGGAGCCTGGCGGGCCACAGTCCCTAGACTCGCAAAGCGTTAGACCTGACTGAAGTGACTTACCACCACAGACACTGGGGATTAAAATCCATAGAGACTGTCATTACGGGAAAGAAAAAAAAAAAAAGGTGCTTCGCTTCTTATGCCCTGGCTATGCTGGCAAGAAACAGCGGAATTCTTCACCATGACTCCTCCTCTCGTGAATGTATTCAGCAAATTGCTTATCCCTGACAGGCAACCCACTCCAGTATTCTTGCCTGGAGAATCCCATGGACAGAGGAGCCTGGCGGGCCACAGTCCCTAGACTCGCAAAGCGTTAGACCTGACTGAAGTGACTTACCACCACAGACACTGGGGATTAAAATCCATAGAGACTGTCATTACGGGAAAGAAAAAAAAAAAAAGGTGCTTCGCTTCTTATGCCCTGGCTATGCTGGCAAGAAACAGCGGAATTCTTCACCATGACTCCTCCTCTCGTGAATGTATTCAGCAAATTGCTTATCCCTGACACAGGCTATATTTGGGGACACTGGCAAATGCCACAGAATTCTCAAAGGGACCTTGCTACCTGGCCACATGCTTCCATGAGAGCTGCAAAGGTAGGTCACACGGGCCGCAAAGCCCCGAGAACTATTTCTGCTTCTATTAAGGCCTTTGGTGACAAGAGTCAGCAGATACTAGAACCTCCCACTTTCCAGAACCTTCCAGGTAGGAGACTGTTCTAAGAAAGCGAGCCCTTTCTTTCCATCCTATTATCGTTTCCTGTTTCTTGCAGAGAGCCACTCCCCAGATGCCCACGGAGGAGGGCTGGCTAGACCAAGTAGCCAGAAGTAGAAATGCCAGCATCTGGTGGAAACTGGAACCCAACGTTCAGTCCACGGATGCCCTGAGGCTGCAATTTCACTTGAACTACTTATGATGATTAACTATACCTCATGTGGGCAAAGGCGAGCTGTCCCCAGAAAGAAGGGAGGGACTGGCAGTACCCAAGTGTGGAAACGGTTTTTAATAGCATCTTTCAGCCAAGGGCTTCCCCGGTGGCTCAGATGGTAAGGAATCTGCCTGTAACGCGGAAGGCCCGGGTTTGATCCCTGGGTCTCCCCTGGAGAAGGGAGTGGCAGCTCATTTCGGTCTTCTGGCCTGGAGAATCCCACGGACAGAGGAGCCAGGTGGGCTACAGCATATGGCGTTGCAAAGAGCCGGACACGACTGAGAGACTGTCACTTCCATTTCAACCAAAGGCAGGGACTGCTTGCCAGGGCTCCAGTCACACCTGTGTTACTGACAGTGCGTTTCTGTTCTCACTGGTAACTCTTGTGGTGAGGGCAGGGAATTCACCAAACTTCCTGATCTAACCCTATTTCTGTATCTAGCTCTTTTGAGCCCCAGCACTGAGCACAGCAGGCCTCCGGGAGCTATTTCCTGAATGAGGAAGAGGCAAACCTTTGCGGTGTTCTTACAGGATTATTACTTCCATCATCACCATCACCTTCTTCACCACCACTGTGCAGAAAAGTCAAAATTAAACAGCTTGCCCAAAGCTTCACAGATCAAGATCTGTAGGTCTTTACGGTGACTGGTTCTGAAGCTTTTTTTCTTAAAGAAGCCTAAAATAATTCCTTGGCTGTGTGCCATGAAGCATCCCACTGCAGGGCCTGAACCCACACCCGGACGTCACACACATTAGTATTTCTGCAGCAAATCGCATCAATGGCCACATAACATGGGTAACTGGGACAAACGAGGATTATAAACAAGAGTGATATAACTGGAAGGATTACGAGTGACAGTTTGACTCAAGTTTTGATGCTTCTCAAGTTTGCCCCCAGCTTAAAGAACGTTTTTCGTTTGTTTTTCAAGCCTTCGGATTTTTGACCTGCAGATAAGGGAGTCAGGACCCAAAGAAATCAGGACACATTCTGGTTTGCTGACTCGGAATCTCTTGCTCTTTGAATGCCGGCTCTGGATGCTGCTAAGAGCTCTGCTGAAGGCTAACCACCTTCGCAAGGAACCATACTGCAGGCAGAGTCAGGGACCTGCAGGAGAACACTTCAGCTAAGAGCTTGCAGGAGAAGAAAACATCCTCACTGGGCAGACTAGAGACCACTCTTGAAGTAGAAAAAAAAAGAAAGAAAGCTGGTGAGAGCACATGTCATGCTAAAGAGAGGTTGCCCAGTGGGAGGCTGAGCAGAGGGAGCAGTGATTTCCCAAACCATGGAAGGAGGCAGCTGCGGGCTTGAACTCACTGAGCGCTCCCCACGCTGAAAGCACAATGGAGCTTCTCCTGGTGAAAGCCCCACGCCCTGCCCTGTGGGTGGTGTTCTGATGCTGAGGTTGCTGGGGATTAGAGATCTGATAAAGATGCCCCAGACCCAACCCCGGGGAGGTGCAGGAGTTGGGAAGTCGGCCGGACCTGGAAACCTACACGCTTTTCACCCCCAACCAGACTTTTAGGGACACCAGCGCGTGCAAATCAAGCCAGCCTGTCAGATGATGACAGAGTGATTTCTTTCCCAGTGTGACATATTCATTTATCATCTTTCATAAGACAAACCTGGACTATAATTTAGTCCCATCGCTACTGCTTAAACGAACTCTCGCTCTGGATGCGTTTTAACAGATTCTTCAGCAGGGGGTCACTTAGGGACTCAGATGTCAAAAGGTTGTGATTTCAGCCCAGAGTGGCAGCTCCTGGGGGTGGTGCCCAGCGCTGTGCTGAAGACCCAGGACTCCGAGGATGACTATTAATTGATGCTGTTGATGATAATGAGCCCCCAAGGGCCATAAGAAAACACAGCAAGAGAAATTTGGCTGGAGATGTAGAATTTTTGCATGGATTTGTCATCCCTGTAGTGGGAGAGTTTACATTCAAACAGAACATAACCTAAAAAGCTTTCAGAAACTGTATGTGTGGAAATTTTTTTTAAAATAAAATTAAATATGCTATGGCAACGGAAGTTCTATCTATATTTTAAATAAGATGTGCCTTTAAACGACTGCATGAGATAATTAAGTCCATGAGAATGGCAAGCAAGAAGACAGAAACGTTGGTACTGATGTTGAAACAACTATAAATTACAAATGAGATATGGGGTGGGTGCCAGAAACTGCGCTTTATGTTCTGTTTCAGGAAAACAGCAACCCTGCCAGAGATGACAAAGAAAACAAAATGAGACAGCCAAAAACTGAGGTCAGAGGGGTTAAGCAACTTGTCCAAAGACACACAGTTAGGCAGCCGTGGAGCTGCAGTTGGAGTATTTATATTCCTTCATGAAGCCAAGTCTCTCCTGTAGGATGAGAACATTCAATGGCCCAGGGGATAGTTACAACACAGCACTGTCCCAGAAGGACGTGAGAGTTGCTCAGTCGTGTCCAACTCTTTGCGACCCCATGAACTATACAGTCCATGGAATTCTTCAGGCCAGAATATTGGAGTGGGTAGCCTTTCCCTTCTCCAGGGGATCTTCCCAACCCAGGATCGAAACCAGGTCTCCCGCATTGCAGATGGATTCTTTACCAGCTGAGCCACCAGGGAAGCCCAAGAATACTGGAGTGGGTAGCCTAACCCTTCTCCAGCAGATCTTCCCAACCCAGGAATCGAACCAGGGTCTCTTCTATTATAGGCAGATTCTTTACCAACTGAGCTAACAAGGGAGGCCCTCTGATGGGGTGGTCAGGTATCCAAAACAAGACTGAGCAGGCCGCCCTGCCGCACTGCATACAGCCTTGAGCTTGGGCCCCAAACAGAAAAAGAAAGTCACACCATCAGCTGCAGTCCTGTGATAGGACCTCACTGGTCAGGTTGCTTTATGAGGATGAAGCTGTGTGGTCTGGGTCACCCTGCTTCTCAGTGGGACAAAAGAAGGATGCAACATCCGAACACAGTGTACAGGAAGCTGTGGACTTCCAGGGGGAACTGAAAGTTCACAGCCAGACGGGGGTTCAAATCCTATGCCCCCACTTCATAACCGTGTGGACCTGCGGCACCTCTGAGCTTTTACTTCCTCATCTGGAAAGGGAGCCACCTCATGCGAACCAAGAGACGGGAACGACGCTGTGGGCGCACGGTGCCAGACCCAGGAGGCACTCAAGGCCGAGTATGTAATTTGATGAATCGTTGTTAACATTTCTTAATCCTTCTCATCGTCCAAAGCCACTGATGAGGGTTGGAGTTGAGGCTCCCAAATCAAACTACGTTCTAACTCCAAAGCCTTCTAGTGCAGGGCAATGGACTGGCTTCCTTGCCTGTAAGGCTAATGTATCGGCAGTCACTCAGGTTACAGTCCCATGGGAAACACAGGGGTGACCAAAGCCCCCTGCAGCAATCTCCAAGAAGGAGAAATAAATTAATCAAGCTGCCAGACGGAGAAGGCCGGGCTGACCTCCTTCTGATCTCATTACTTCTCTATTACCCTTTTGAAAAACATCCTCTTACAGAGATCACTAATTGAAGATTATGTGGAGGGAAATCGCACCTCTCCATCACGGTGGTAACTTTGCCTCATTTGTCATTCTAATAATTCACTTCTTTTCTTTTCTGAAGAGACAGAGACACTAATGGACTATCATCAGTTAAAAAGGCAATTTTTCCATTTAATTGCACTCATTAAATACCGCGATAGAACAATCGGAAAAGCAATATTCTCAATATTTAATCATAGTATAGGAATAATGAAACACTGCTTCCAAATAAATCCCAGAATATTTATAAAGTCATAAAAGAGCTGTTTTAACAACACCTGTGATCAAAGGCAACATATTTAACATGAGACAAGTAATTTTTCATTTCTCCTGATTAGAGTTGGTAAACATTTGCCTGACTGTTACCCTGAATGCCTAGTGAAGTGAAGTCACTCAGTCGTGTCCGACTCTTTGTGACCCCGTGGACTGTAGCCCACCAGGCTCCTCTGTCCATGGGATTCTCCAGGCAAGAATACTGGAGTGGGTTGCCATTTCCGATAGGGCCTTAATGGTCTAAGCTGTTGTGTAGCCAGCAAACCACTTCCAGTGTGTTACACTGACTCAAGGCTCTAACACAAGCTAGTCTTCCAAGCGAACTTGGCCAAGAAATCTGAGAAATGGGCTGCTGGGCCCACAAGCAGTTCTTGAACAAAATGGGCTTTCTGAGGACAAAGACTAATCAATCACCACTGTAACATTTTAACAGCCTTACTGAGATGTAATTCGTGGACCGAAAAAATTCACCCGTTTAACGTGTAAAATTCAACAGTTTTTAGTACATTCACAGAGTCCTACATCCCTTGCCACAATTGATTTTAAACATTTTCATCGCCTTTAGCTACTCCTACTCCCCACCCCCTCCCGGCCCTAAACAATATGAGTAACGTCCTTTGCTCTCACTGTAGACTGCCCTGTGTGAGACGTTCCATGCAGTGTGTGGTCTTGTGTGACTGGCTTCTTTTACTGACCATGATACAGTTAAGGCCCACCTATGTTTTAGCACACATCAGGACTTCACTGCCTTTTATGGCTGTATAATACTCCATTATATGGACATACCACGGCGTATTCATACATCTGTCCGTTGATATCGATCGTTTACCCCCGCCGTTTGACTGACATGAATAATGTAGATATAAACAGACCAAACTATTCATTTAACAAGATCAAAGGGAAAAGCAAGGTTTTCTGATCAGACTGAATATCATCTACCAAGTTTCTGATGTGTACCGTCTGTCTGCTACTGACAGAAGACTCTGGAAGCCGTGGGAGGATGTGGACAAGGACTGTCTATCACTCATGTATAAATATCGTGATAGGTGTTTCAGTAAAGATGCGCTGAATGAGTGAACACATAAAAACATCTGTACTGTTAGTGATGCCACGGAACAACACAGATGCCTCCCCCACCGCCGCTAGAATTTCCACTGGTGCATAGAGAGAAAGTTAAAATAAAGAAATCTAGGAAAACAAAGATCATGCTCTAAGCTTCGAGACAAATCCCACAGGCTCCCCTGTCCACCAGATGGCCTCCCCTTGACTCTTCTGAGCAGACTTTCTGAAGCAGCCCCTTCACTCTTCACTGAGGCTGTTAAAGTACAGTCTATCATTTCTCCACAGCAGATGTCAGCAAATCACAGCCCACCACCCAGATCCAACCCGTTGCCAATTTCTGTATGGCCTGTGAGCTAAGAATGGCTTTAACGTTTTAAAATGATAGGGGGGAAAGAATCAAAAGAAGAATACTTAGTGACATGTCAACGTAAATATGAAATCCAAACTTCAGTGTCTATATGCTGGTTTCTTTTTTTAAAATTGGAATAACACCCCCATTCATTTACATACTGAATGTGGCTGTTTTTGCGCTGTAAAGGCAAAGTTGAATAGTTTCAACAGAAACTGTACCGTAAAGCCTAAATTATTTGCTCTCAGTCCCATTACAAGAAACGTTCATTCGCACCTGGTCCAAACTAACTTTATTTACATTTATAAAAGTACAGTCATCTTTAGGAGAAGCATCATCCAGGGACAAAGAGTCAATTCAAAAGATTCAGTCAGACCCATTTTGCATTTGCATCCTGCCTCCCAACACTCATTTGCCCTAATCTGATGGACGGGGAGGCCTGGAGTGCTGCGATTCATGGGGTCGCAAAGAGTCGGACACGACTGAGCAACTGAACTGAACTGATCCTATGATAACTTAGTTAACCTCTTAGTTAACCTCCCTGAATCCCTGTCTTCCCCACCAAAAATAGGGCTGATAATATCTACATCACTGGGTTGCTGTGACATTTCTGTGTATGATAGTCACTCAGTCGTGTCGGACTTCTGGCAGCCCTATGGACTGTAGCCG
Organism: Oreotragus oreotragus; assembly: GCA_006410675.1. Taxonomy (NCBI): domain Eukaryota; kingdom Metazoa; phylum Chordata; class Mammalia; order Artiodactyla; family Bovidae; genus Oreotragus; species Oreotragus oreotragus. The sequence continues at coordinate 98,909 of SJYX01011059.1, read as the reverse complement.
GCTCCAGGCTCCTCTGTCCGTGGGATTCTCCAGGCAAGAATTCTGGAGTGGGTTGCCATGCCCTTCTCTAAGGGATCTTTCCAGTCCAGGGATCGAACCCAGGTCTCCTGCATTGCAGGCAGATTCTTTAACATCTGAGCCACCAGGGAAGCCCCCATTGAGAACTATAAAAAGAAATAAATGGGCAATACTCGGGCCCAGATTTTGGCCATATTAATGACTCAGCAAACACTAGCCATCATTATTACGTACTATGACTTTAAGGAAGAAATTCTGGAGACGCAGAACAGGGCATTACCTTACAAAGGGAGCCAAAGCCCAAATGTCACAGCCCCACCGGGATAGCTCATATCCAGAAAGTTTGGGTGATGTTAGAAACAACAGAGCAACAAACTGTCTAATCAGCATATAACCAAATCCACTTGGATTTGGCTCATTTGCTATTTTGCCCTGTTTGTCCTTGTCTCTCCCACAAACCCCAGCCCCCTGGCAGGGCAAGTGAGAAATAAATGCACAATCATCCCATTTATATATGACAAAATTGAAACCATTTGGTGGTTGTTTTTTTTGTTTTTTTGTTTTTTTCAATTCAGAGCAAACTATTTAGGAGAGTCATTTGGGGTTGGCCATTCAAGCTGCTGTTCTGATGCACTTATTCACGTCTGCCTTTTATCCACAACTTGTCCACGCGGGTCTGTCACTTGCAATGTGTTTAGGACATCCTAAATCCATTAGCCTCTTTTTGCTGTGAAAAGCCAACGTCACTAATGATCACCATCGTGGGAAATGCTGCCCACCTAGCCGCGCCCCACTGCCAGCAGCTGCTGCCCTACCTCCTCATGTTGAGCTCTAAGCTTCAAAGCGGGAAACACAGTCGGACCGCAGCCTCTGGCTGGGAGCCCATTCCCCGCAGTGCAGAGCTGACTGCTGCATGCGTCTTCCCGTGCAGGCGTCCGCACCCCTCTGACAGGGTCTTAACTGCTGGACCACTCGGCTTCCTGTCATTTACTTCTCTATGCGCTCCAGCGTACCATTCAAGAAAATGACAGAGTGGTAAGATCACATACAGAGGCAAGCCTCGGGTCTTTACTCCCCGTTCAGACATCCTTTAAGGATTGCATACTCAATCCCAAAGATCCACAGACATCAGACACGGATTCAAGCGGCAGACCATGAATAGGTTTCAAATTCCAATAAGCTTTCCAGTTAACATTACTCTATTCCAGTCTTGATTAAAAAAAAAAAAATACTGTTATGCTTAAGCTTCAACAATAGAAAACTGGAGAGAGGGGAAGAGTGAGTGCTCTACAGACAGGCTCTTAAGATTCCTGCTGTGGACAAGACTCATTTTTCAATCAAGGCTCATGAATTCCTATTTACACTAGAAATTTTAGGTGGCAAACTTTTTTATCTGATTTTAAAAGCACAAATGCCAAGGCAATAGGCAGGCTTTTCCCTGCGCAGAGTATCAGCACTCTTATGTTCCATTTGTAAAGTTATTGGTTGAGGTACGAATACATTGTAAACAGAAGAAAGCTACAAACAACTTAGACTCTGATGCTAAATGAGACAATTAACCTAAAATCTTTACAGTCTGGCACTCACAGCAAGACAACAGCCTCTGTAAGCAAGGAGCTATTTTCATCTTCTGCAATCAAATCCTGGCTTCAATTAAAGACAGATACCCGGCCTTAGTACATATGGGATGGCATCGAGATTTTTCAAGAACACGATTTCTCTCTTCTGTTAGATTAGGTATACCATCTTCCGCAAAACAGCTGGATCGTTTGTCAATAACCAAGGGTGCCAGATGGTTAGAAACACCCAGATACTTGAAAACATCTGGGTATTTCCTTCTTCATCCAGATGTTTGGCGTCCCCTAGGTGCAGCCTGCTATCTTTGGTTGAATAATTCTAAAGAAGCATTTGGCCAAGAGGTAAGTTTGCTTCATCAGTTCCTTCTCAGGGTAATTATGTTTGGCAAAAAGAAGCCTAACTGTTCTTCAGGGAATAAAGCTGATACCATGATTTTCTCATCAGTATGAATTAACCAAACTACTTCTGGAACAAAAGAAAAACTAGGGGATAAAAAACAAATGCAAAATTGTCCAGCTGTGCAAAGCAGGTTCAGTCATGTTCAACTATCTTCTTGGAGTTCACAGAAGTATAACTACTCCTACAGACACCCCACCAGAACTGGATAGCACTGATAGTTCACACAGAAGGTGATTCTGAAAATAAAAATTTGCTAGGCAAATGTGGGTAGAATTTGTTATCTTGCTAGTGTACTCTTCTGCTAAAGATCCAGCTGTAATTTCAGATCTGTATCATGAATACTGACATATGTTCCTTCACTCAACAAAAATCTACTTGACTCCTACTGTCTACACACTCACATCCATGAGGCAGAGAAATTAGTGCTGAGTTAAAACAGATCCAGTTCTTACCCTCGTATGGTTTCCAAATTCAGCAAATATCTCACTCAAATAAGCATACCTCTATCCATGTATCATGATAAGTGCTCTGAGATAAAGGTAAAGAACTTTGGGAAGTCTGGTTGAGATGAGGAGGTCCAAGAGAGGGTCTTGGAAATCTGAAAGACGAGGCTTAGCAAGGATGATTGGGGAAAGCACGCCAGCCAGCGCAGACAGCATAGGGGAGGGGTGCCTGGAAAGGCTTCACCTCCTCAGAGGACACAGGAAGGCTAAGAGCAGAGTGTGACAGATATGAGCTCAAAGGGGCAGCTCAAGGGAGACCTCTGTGGTTGCAGTTACATGAATCCACACATGTGAGAAAATGGCAGAGAACTTATTGCTAAGTCACTTCAGTCGCGTCAGACTCTGTGCAACTCCACAGACGGCAGCCCACCAAGCTCCCCCGTCCCTGGGATTCTCCAGGCAAGAACACCGGAGTGGGTTGCCATTCTCTTCTCCAATGCATGAAAGTGAAAAGTGAAAGGTAAGTTGCTCAGTCGTGTCCGACTCTTAGCGACCCCATGGACTGCAGCCTACCAGGCTCCTCCGTCCACGGGATTTTCCAGGGAAGAGTACTGGAGT
>SJYX01011059.1:13688-93385 GCA_006410675.1 Oreotragus oreotragus | reverse complement strand
CTAGAAGACGATGACTCCAGATGAGCCTAAAGAGATCATCTGGGAGGCTAAATGCTGACTTGTCTCAGAAGAAACTCCTCTCCCTACTGCCTAAAAAAACTGAGTTAGAGCCAGGGTACAGACGGAGAGAAGAGTGGAATTACCACCACACTTGGGGGCCACTGCCTATGAACGAATGAATCTACAGGGCAGATACTACTTAAATGCCAGCTACCGTTCTTTTCCTTCCTTTCTCCCAAATGCACGGACCCAAGACCAAACCGAGCTGTCCACAGAAACCCTTCACTTCAGAAAAGTGTCTTCAAGGATGTGTGGCACAGAGTTTCTCGCATTCATCCCCACCCTTTCCAGGTTTTCAGCTCAGGGGAAGGGACAGTGGACCATGACCAGGCCCAACAGACAGGCAGCCTAGACTCCCTCCTGAGAATCTAAGCGTGAGCTGAGTCACACAAGGCAGCGCATTAAAACTGAATCACCCCAAGGACAGCTCATGGGAAAAGACCAGCATGCGTGTGTGGTGACCACAGAACCCCAAGCAGAAGGATGAAAGCCACACACTTAGGACAACAGGCTGAGGTACCCTGAGGCCCCGATGCGCCAATCTGAGAAGTAAGCCACAGTGTGCTTGCCTGTTTGTTACATGCACGCAGAGTCACACCAGATGTAGCGTCATGTTTTCCTTCTCAAATCATCCAGGCTTCTCTGTTGCTTGCAGCCAAAGAGCCCTTAAATGGGCAAGGTCTCCCACCATAACACAAAGCTGGAGATTCTCCCATTCTTTATGCATTCCCCTCTAATCCCTCCATTCCCATTTCCATCGAAACAAAAACTTTTTCGGAAATTTAAATACACACATAGGGAAAAAGAAATCCTCCCAAGCCCAGGGCTCCTAAAGGTTCCTATAGGCGGCTTCTCAGGCCTCTCAATTATCAAACTCCCCTAGGAAGCAGGGATCAAGGGCACATCATCCTCCAGCTCTCAAGTGGAGGGACGAAATGCCTCTGACTCAAAGGGAAGAGAACTCACATTCCCGCGGTGTTTTCTAAAGGGATATTGTTAGAACCAGTTTCTGCTCCTGGATCTTTTGTGCTCCAGGGTGGAAGCAGGCAGCGGTCCAAATGCCGTGTGACCTTTTCAGCAGCCGTAAGGAAAAAGTCACTACCACTTTGCTTTCTATACCGAGGCTGAAGAAAGAACACGCAAAGCCAATGTACCAGGGGATTAGCAATGTCTTCCAAAAAAGAAACAGAAATGTTTATGGGGAGTGAAAATGAATGATAATTGTCTCACTGTCCACTCTCATTTCCTGGTGGTTCCACCAAGTCCCGAGATGTCATAAACACTGAGAAGGGAACGAAACGTTCTCATAAATCAAGGTGAAGACTCTGGGAAGGAGCCGCAGGGAGGCACGCCTGCTGAGCTGCAGACTCTCTGGACAGCCAGTCAACAGGCCTTTCAGAACCTACGTGGCGCGGCCCGGGAGCAGAAGGAACGCAGATCCTCCGCATCCACGCCAGCGTACACACACGCGCATTCTCGAGTGCTGAGAAGGCTGTACACACACACCTCTAATGTCCCGTCTTCCCATCACCGTTCCTCAGGCTGCAGCCCAGAGCTTCTCAACTCAGCACTGCTGACTTCTGGGGCCAGGTCATTCACCCACACACTGAAGGATGTTTAGAAGAATCTCTGGCTCTGACCCACTAGGTGCCAGGAGCCCCTCTAAATCACAAACGCAAATGTTTCCAGACATCGTCACAGGTGCCCAGTATCACCCTCAGGGACAGCGGCTGCTTTGCTGAATTTGCTCTGTGTGTGTGTATTTACTCAAAACCCCAAGAGCACTCAAGTCTTCATGGTTGTATCCCATCCTCCACTTGGGTAACCTCTACTCAGCCTTCTGATTCAGCCTCAGAACAACTGCCATCCCTAAGCTGCCTCAGACCCCTCCGTTCCTTCAAGGAGTTAAGTGTCCCTTTTCCGGTGCCCCTGATTTCCTGGACCATGGGTGACCCATCCCATTCACAGACTCCTCACTAGACAGACTTTACCTCTAGCTTCTCCCTCTCTTGAAAGCAGGAGGCACATTTATTTCCTCTCTGAGTCCCCAGTGCTCAGGAGAGTGCTGGGTCATTGCAGATGTTCAATAAAGGCTTGTTAGAAACATGAATAATGAATAAACAGGNCAGACTTTACCTCTAGCTTCTCCCTCTCTTGAAAGCAGGAGGCACATTTATTTCCTCTCTGAGTCCCCAGTGCTCAGGAGAGTGCTGGGTCATTGCAGATGTTCAATAAAGGCTTGTTAGAAACATGAATAATGAATAAACAGGCAGACAAAGGGAAGTGTCGGCAGGAGGCCTGGCACTCAGGACACATGAGTACATAACTCTACCGCTTCCAAAGCAGCATGGAGAAGGAGACTGCAGCCGGGGGTCTGCTACCTGGGATGGAACATGGGGGAAAGAAAAAAAAAAGGGCATTACATCATCCTCACCATTGTACAGGAACACAGTCTCAGCTTGACAGGCTGTTAAGCTGGGTACAGCAATGGAGAAGGCAGTACAGGAATAAAAACCTTTTTAAAAGCTCCATTTTCCAGGTTAGAAAACTGAAGCTCAGGTTAAAACATCTTGTCCAAGGACATACCCTAGAGAAGAGAAAGAGCTCTGCGTTGAAGGTAAGCCATGAGGAGCCAGCAACCAGGAAACAATGCCACAGGCAGGGTGAGAGCTGTCCATTCGAATCCTGTAGCCGTGAGAGACACTTTAAGCAGAAGACTACTTGGCTCTCTTGCCCAGATGCTAAGTGAGTGATAAGAGAGGCATTCACATTCACTGCGTCTGGTGGGGGGGCAGGCACACACCTCTTGGAAAGGAAAGGGACAGCCCACGTTAAGATACCATGGGATGGTGGGAGCTTTGCACCAGCTGCTCCACTTCAGGGAATCCGACCAAGCAAAACACACGCACACTCAATGCACAGATACAGACACTAACTGAACGCTATGATACTGCGTAAAATGGTGTGCGTTCAGTTCAGTCCATCAGGCGTGTCCAACTCTTTGCAACCCCATGGACTGCATCACGTCAGGCCTCCCTGCCCATCACCCACTCCCGGAGCTTGGTCAAACTCATGTCCATCGAGTCGGTGATGCCATCCAACCATCTCATCCACTGTCATCCCCTTCTCCTCCTGCCTTTGGTCTTTCCCAGCATCAGGGTCTTTTCCAGTGTGTCAGTTCTCCATATCGGGTGGCCAAAGTATGTAATATGGTGTGGATTAGCATATTATGGTGTGTATCAACTGTTACTACGTAAAATGGTGTGTATTAGCAGAGTGTTGAAACAGGAGGCAGTAACTTGGTTCAATTGTGGCATGAAAGCCAAGGAGTCACGCTTCTTTAAATGCACTCATGGTAATTGGTGGCATGTTCGCACAGCGGAATACTCAAGAGCCAGGAGAAGGATCTACAACCGTCCGCAACCCTAAGCATAAGTCCCATAAGCATAATGTTGAGAGAAAGCAGCAGACACGCAGGAGTGCCCAATGCATTTCGTAAGATCGGAGGCAGACGGAGACCATCTTCGTAGTCCGAAGTCAGGCCAGTGGGAAGCCGTGCAGGGTGACGGAGGTGTCTGGGAGACAAGCGCTGAATGTGGCAGAAGCAGGCCTCAGAGTTGCGGTTTATTCCTGACCCAGGGACTGCCTGCCTGCTGGTGCGCAGTTTGTCTGTCTCCAAGCAGCAGCAAGCACGCCCGCTTTCGCAGCTGTGTGATTTAGTTCCACAGTTTCAAAACCACAGCCACAATTCCATAAAAACAAGACGCTGCCTCTGAGAGTTGGGAAGAAGTCAATCACTGCAGTAACAGACGCTGTCTTTCAATGGTGAGACCATGGAAACTGCGTCCCGTCTTCCTACTGCTCTACGTTATCTGAGTAAGTCAATAATAAGCGTTTTTCTGGGGAGACGGGAGTCAACACGACTTAAAACGCTTGGCAGGCTCCCAGAGACCTAACAACAGTGCTCCGAGCCTTGAGGTGCGTGCGCACACGTGCTGTACCAAAGGGAGCATGGCAGTCTGGAGGAAGGAGGTCCTTCTAATTTCCCACGAGTAAAGGCAGCGTGGTCTCTCACTGGCCAGTCTGGACGAACTAACCACAGAGAGACAGAGTCTGAAGTCCTGTGGGAATCAACCCAGAAACGCTAAAGACATATCACGGTAAAAATATGGAAGCACTTATGCCCAAATACCGTGGGCAGGGCGTCTGGATGGCTTTTCTCCTCTCCTTCTCCGTACTTTCACTTTTTTAAAGACTGAGACTGTGTGAATTATCTGTGCCCGAGGATGACAGAGACCTGAGTAACTACAAGGAGTAACAAGCACTAAACAGTGTTAAGTGCACACCGAGTGTGATAAGCACATTGCAGACGTGAAAAAAACAAGAGTGCCACTTCTCATTCTCAACCTTTCTATTACTACCTCTCCACTGATTTTAGGACTTCCCTTGTGGCTCAGACGGTAAAGCGTCTGCCTACACTGCAGGAGACCCGGGTTCGATCCCTGGATTGGAAAGATCCTCTGGAGAAGGAAATGGCAACCCACTCCAGTACTCTTGCCTGGAAAATCCCATGGATGGAGGAGCGTGGTAGGCTACAGTCCATGGTGTCGCAAAGAGTCGGACACGATTGAAAGACTTCACTTGGTCACTTGCTCAGTGATTTTAGTTGCTAAACAATTTTAAATTAATTCTAGGGAAATCTCTACTTTTGCCTCACATTTAATGCTTTCTTAAATGAGAAAAGTTGCTATTTATATAGCACACAGAAGAAAAAGAGACACAATCTGACACCAAAAAAATATATATAGAGAAAAAACAGGGTCAGGGGAGGATGGAGGAATGAACAGATGGAGAGATGGACAGAAGGATGGAGGAATGGACAGAATGATGGACAGATGGATAACTGACTGGCTAGACTGGTGGGCTTGTGAGTGTGAAGGAAGATGGATGGACGGATAGACAGCTGAAAGGACAGATGGATAAAAACTAGAACAAACTGCCCAGAAGAGCTCAAGACATCTGAAAGAAAGAAAAGGCCTCTCTCTGTGACAGATCCCAGCAAGAATTCCCATCCCATGCGTGGACTGACTTCCCAGAGGGCCCCCAGGTGGCTGTGAATGTAGGAAGAAGCTGAGACAGCTCCCTAAATCAGCGTAACAGCAGCAGCGGTGGAGGTGGCCACAACAGCTGCGGTCAGGCATGGCAGCGGCAGGAACACACATTCAGGGAGTCTCGCCGGTGTGCCTGGCAGGTTTTCCAAGGTGTTTCCTATTCTTTATCTGGTAAAGAGGAATGAAGACTGCAGGTGGAGTGAGGAGCTAGTCTGCTTGCCTCCAGATGGGAAGATGCCTTTCACATCAGTGTGATCACAAGGGCCTTAACACGGGCAGTGGGGGCAGAAGAGAGGACGAGAGACATGGCCGTCTGAGAATGACTCGGTCCAGTGCTGCTGGCTTGCAGAAGGAGGAAGGAAGGGGCCACGAGCCAAGGAATGTGAACAGTCTCGGTAAACTAGAGAAGCAAAGGAGACGGACCCTCCCCTAGAGCCTCCAGAAAGAAGAGAGCCTGTTATCACCTTGATTTTGGCCAAGGAGGCCGGTGTTGGAATTCTGACCTCCAAAACTAGAAGGTAATACATTTGTGTTGTTTGAAGACATTAAGCTTCAGGTAATTTATTACGGCAGCCATAGAAAACTAATACCCACCCCCCCGGCTACTTTACAAAAATCATTCTTATTACACAAGTCATATGGGAGCACGGTTCCCCTTTAAAAACACTTGAGCATTAATGGGGCTTCCCTGGTGGCTCAGTGGCAAAGAATTCACCTGCCAATGCAGGAGACCCGGGTTTGACCCCTGGGCTGGGAAGATCCCCTGGAGGAGGAAACGGCAACCCACTCCAGCACTCTTGCCGGGGGAATCCCATGGACAGAGGAGCCTGGCAGGTCACAGCCCATGGTGTGGCAAAGACTCAGCAACTAAACAGCCACAAAGCATGAACAGCCAGGTTAAAGGGCCGCGTGGCCTTCAGCCCTGGCCCTTGTCCTCACTGCCGAACCCCTACAAGGGTGATAACAACGACATACATACAACAATCTGGGGGCGCATCTCCTGGCTCCCCAGGTCTGCATGTCCCCACGTTTATCTGTGCCCAGGTCACAACACACATGGGCTCTTCCTGCAGTTCCAGTCTTCAAACAGTTAACATCCTCTCACCAGGAAGGAAACCAGCTCACCAAGCCCCACACACAGGGAGCCCAGGGTCTGCAGGTGCTCCTGTGAGAGGGGGGCTGGGGCGGGGGGTGACAGTTTGAGGGGGTTTCATGCACCTCCTGTCTCCCTTCCAGTTATAAATCCCCTCACTCTGGAGCTTGGGGAGGGAACTGAGGTCTCCGAACCTGAATCTGTTCAATGTCCGTCACGTAGAAGATCAAGAAAGGAATTTGTTTATACACGTTGGGCCTTGTACTACCAAAAATATATATATATATATATATTCTCAGGCTAAGACATTCAGGGGGCATGATCAATAGCACTACAAGCAGCCTGCGAGAGTTGACAAGGCCGCCAGAGTGCTCACACCACACCATCCCCCTCCTGCTCGGTAACCCTCAGGCCATCTGGCACTCTTCACAACTCCTGTATCTGTCTCCCACATCTTCTGGGAGAAGGCTCACACATGACAAGTTAGTTCAGGCTTGTAGAGCCCAAGGTGCATGAAATACTCCTCAGACCCACGCAGGCAGCTGGCACGGGGCCATGCTCAAGGTCCCTCTCCTGGGGGCTGCCTAAGCCCACGCCTGAGCCCATGTCTGCCTGGCTCATGTCCATACTGTCAGCAGGGGGGCCCCACCCTCAGAGGTGGCTCCTGGTCTCCACTAGTGAGGGTCACTCCTCTGCAAATTGCACTCAGTTCTCTCAGGGGCTTGTTGTCGTCCAGTTGCTCAGCCGTGTCTGACTCTGCGAGCCCATGGACTGCAGAACACCAGGCTTCCCTGTCCTTCACCATCTCCCAGAGCTTGCTCAAACTCATGTCTGTGGAGTCAGCAACGTCATCCAGCCATTTCATCCTCTGTCAACCCCTGCTTCTCCTGCCTTCAACTTTTCCCAGCATCAGATCTTTTCTAATAAGTCAGCTCTTCATATTAGGTAGCCAAAGTATTGGAGCTTCAGCTTCAGTATCGGTCCTTAAAATGAATATTCAGGACTGATTTCCTTTAGGATGGACTGTTTGGATCTCCTTGCAGTCCAAGGGACTCTCAAGAGTCTTCTCCAACACCACAGTTCAAAAGCATCAATTCTTCAGCACTCAACCTTCTTTATGGTCCAACTCTCACATTCATATATGACTACTGGAAAAACCATAGCTTTGACTACACGGACTTTTGATGGTGAAGTAATGTCTCTGCTTTTTAATATGCTGTCTAGGTTGGTCATAGCTTTTCTTCCAAGGAGCAAGCATCTTTTAATTTCATGGCTATAGTCACCATCTACAGTGATTTTGGAGCCCCCAAAAAATAAGTCTGTCACTGTTTCCATTGTTTCCCCATCTATTTGCCATGAAGTAATGGGATCGGATGCCATGATCTTCATTTTCTGAATGTTGAGTTTTCAGCCAGCTTTTTCATTCTCCTCTTTCACTTTCATCAAGAGGCTCTTTAGTTCTTTTTCGCTTTCTGCCATAAGGTGTCATCTGCATATCTGAGGTTATTGATATTTCTCCCGGCAATCTTGATTCCAGCTTGTGCTTCATCCAGCCTGGCATTTCATATGATGTACTCTGCATATAAGTTAAATAAGCAGGGTGACAGTATACAGCCTTGATGTACTCCTTTTCCAATCTGAAACCAGTGCATTCTTCCCTGTCTAGTTCTACGTGTTGCTTCTTGACCTGCATACAGGTTTCTCAGGAGGCAGGTCAAGTGGTCTGGTATTTCCATCTCTTTAAGAATTTCCCACAGTTTGTTGTGATCCATACAGTCAAAGGCTTTAGTGTAGTCCATGAAACAGAAGTAGATATTTTTCTGGAATTTTCTTGCTTTCTCTATAACCCAGTAGATGTTGGCAATTAAATCTCTGGTTCCTCTGCCTTTTCTAAATCCAGCTTGAGCATCTGGGAGTTCTTGGTTCACATAATGTTGAAGCCTAGCTTGGAGAATTTTGAGCATTACTTTGCTAGCATGTGAAATGAGTGCAACTGTGTGGTAGTGTGAATATCCTTTGGCATTGTCCTTCTTTGGGACTGGAATAAAAACTGACCTTTTCCAGTCCTGTGGCCACTGCTGAGTTTTCCAATTTGCTGGCATATTGAATACAGCACTTTACCAGCATCACCTTTTAGGATTTGAAATAGCTCAGCTGGATTAGTGTGAATATTCTTCGGCATTGTCCTTCTTTGGGACTGGAATAAAAACTGACCTTTTCCAGTCCTGTGGCCACTGCTGAGTTTTCCAATTTGCTGGCATATTGAATACAGCACTTTACCAGCATCACCTTTTAGGATTTGAAATAGCTCAGCTGGAATTCTGTCACCCCACTAGCTTTGTTGGTAGTGATGCTACTTAGTAAATTCCACTAGGTTTTCCCAGGGGCTAAAACATAGGAAAAGGGGTGGAGATGGGCTGAGATGGAAGTCAGAGTAGGCAAAGGTGAGAAAAATTCCATTCTCACCATCCCTACCCTCACGCTGGAGCCCAGGAGCCAGGTTAAGGCATGGAACCCCCATCCCAGACAGATGCCCAATGAAACGAGACGAGGTATGACATTCCACCGTGACCAGCACACAGAGTGCACCCCGTACATGATGGGGGCAGGATGGGGGTGGCTACAGCATCATGAGGACCCCTAGTGTTATTACAGACTTGGGTCCACTCATCAGCTGTGAGGGCAAGGACTTTGGATATACAGCTAAAGCCATCAATCTGGAAATGTGGCCGTGCTCTCAGGAGAACAAATGAGCTCCAAGAGGAATATAATCAGCTTGTCCTTGGTATTCAGTGAAAACTTAGTTCATTCCATCAACAGACATCGTGTGTACTAACCTGAATATGTGCATGAAACAGACTCCTGCCATGTGGTGTGGGCAGGGCCCAGGGAGACTCTCTGCAAGAAATGACAGAAATGATTTCAGGGTAGCTTAAGGAAATTCAAGAGTGGAAGGAAACACATCAAGTGAATGTTCTTATGGGAAAAGCTGAATAACTTCTGAATACGTGATCATAAAAGCAAATAAACACCAATCGATGTATCCCGGTGGTGTGAGGGCGGAGCCATGGATGATGGTGATGCTGATGACAGTGGAGGAAGAGCTAAAGGAGGAAGACAGGAGGGAGGGGGAGATGGGAAAACAGTGACAGCAACTGCAATGCTCACGGCTGGGACAGCCACTCAGCACTCACTGCTGCCAACCTGAGCATCACACACATCTGGGACAGCCACTCAGCACTCACTGCTGCCAACCTGAGCATCACACACATCTGGGACAGCCACTCAGCACTCACTGCTGCCAACCTGAGCATCACACACATCTGGGACAGCCACTCAGCACTCACTGCTGCCAACCTGAGCATCACACACATCTGGGACAGCCACTCAGCACTCACTGCTGCCAACCTGAGCATCACACACATCTGGGACAGCCACTCAGCACTCACTGCTGCCAACCTGAGCATCACACACATCTGGGACAGCCACTCAGCACTCACTGCTGCCAACCTGAGCATCACACACATCTGGGACAGCCACTCAGCACTCACTGCTGCCAACCTGAGCATCACACACATCTGGGACAGCCACTCAGCACTCACTGCTGCCAACCTGAGCATCACACACATCTGGGACAGCCACTCAGCACTCACTGCTGCCAACCTGAGCATCACACACATCTGGGACAGCCACTCAGCACTCACTGCTGCCAACCTGAGCATCACACACATCTGGGACAGCCACTCAGCACTCACTGCTGCCAACCTGAGCATCACACACATCTGGGACAGCCACTCAGCACTCACTGCTGCCAACCTGAGCATCACACACATCTGGGACAGCCACTCAGCACTCACTGCTGCCAACCTGAGCATCACACACATCTGGGACAGCCACTCAGCACTCACTGCTGCCAACCTGAGCATCACACACATCTGGGACAGCCACTCAGCACTCACTGCTGCCAACCTGAGCATCACACACATCTGGGACAGCCACTCAGCACTCACTGCTGCCAACCTGAGCATCACACACATCTGGGACAGCCACTCAGCACTCACTGCTGCCAACCTGAGCATCACACACATCTGGGACAGCCACTCAGCACTCACTGCTGCCAACCTGAGCATCACACACATCTGGGACAGCCACTCAGCACTCACTGCTGCCAACCTGAGCATCACACACATCTGGGACAGCCACTCAGCACTCACTGCTGCCAACCTGAGCATCACACACATCTGGGACAGCCACTCAGCACTCACTGCTGCCAACCTAAGCATCACACACATCTGACCGTTTAATCCTTTCTGCAGTTCTTGAAAGTGCAGATGTTAGTCACTCAGTCATGTCCAATTCTTTGCGACCCTCTAGACTATAGCCCACCAGGCTCCTCTGTCCATGGAATTCTCCAGGCAACAATACTGGAATTTGGGTTGCCATTCCCTTCTCCAGGGGATCTTCCCAACCCAGGGATCAAACTGGGATCTCCTGCATTGCAGATTCTTTTACCTCTGAGCCGCCAGGGAAGCCTCAACAAACCTATCATAGGTTCAGTTATCACCCCCTTCTTACAGAGGGGAACCTTCAGACTAAGCAGGATTACACTGTAGTCCAGAGTCAAGTCCAAGGCATCAGCCTGACTCTGGTGACCAAGCTCACGACCACCGAGGCAGACGCTGCTGGTGCCCCCTCTGATCACTCTCCCTGTCATCTTTGCTAAGAGCACCCAGGAAAGACGGTCCCCTTTTCAGACTCCCTTGCAGCTATGTGTGGCCTACGATGGACATGTTGGTGTCTCCCTTCTTGTTAAGGAAGTAGACAGGACACCCGGAGGCTGAGCAGCCATGTGCTAAGAAGGGCTGAGAGGAGAACCCACAGCTGTCCTGACCCCCTGACGGCATCACGCACATGGGCCCCCAGACTCAACAGCCTCCCCCCAGGTATCTTAGAATAAGAGAGACAAACCCTTGACGGGGAAAGCTGGGGTCCAGGCCAAGCTCCAGCTGATGCAAGCATTGCAGGGAGGTGACCCTCAGTCGGCACAGGACCCACTCGGGCTCCCCTCGTCCCACCAGCTGCACAGGACATCACATGTGGGATCTGGTTCTGGTCTTGAAGCCCTAGGGTCACGACACTTGACCAGAATCTGAATCCTGTTAACTCAGACGGGGGAACTGTGGGAAGAAGCGGGGTTCTCTGGGAAGTACAGGAAGGCACGAGGTTTGCATTTCTAGACTCTTTGATCTGAAGTAAGAAATACACTCTGGTGGTCACAAATGAAACAAGCCCAACAAATACGCTGAAAAAGACGCTATCCACAGAGTGAACAGCTGAAGCTACACAGGGACCGGTCTTTGGGAAGAATGCCTAGATGGACTCTCAGTGATTCTGGGGACTTATGTGGGTGCCTCAAGGCAGGATCCTAGAAGACCTATTGCCGGAGGCAGAGGAAACCTCCAGTGAGACTCTGATTGCTTAACCAGACAACACGTAACAGCTGGAGCCTTAGCTGGAAACAGCTGGGCTCAGCTTTCCAGAATCTTCTACCATAAAAATGTCCAGGGAGACCATGGATATCATTATTCCATTATGTGCTTCTACAAGCCCTTCCTCCCTCACATTTGCTTCGTGTCACTTGTTCCATTTACATGTGAAGGAGGAAGAAAGGAGGCACCGTCCATTAGAGAGGCACCTAAGCTATAGGTGCTGCATGTGTCGCTAAAAGGCTGCTCTTGTGGAAGGCTCAGATGGCGGGGAACGCAGAGATGCTTCTCCACACGGTCTGCTCTGTGGGCGGGTGTCTATATATAAACACAGCTCGAATCCGCTGTGGCGTGTGCGGCCCAAGTTGACGCCGTGTGAAACACATCTGGATCAGGCCCTGTTCCCAATCAAAGGAAAGCCGTTCTTCCTGGTGGTCCGACCACTTAACTTAAACAAAAAGAACTGAGCCAACTTTCATCAATAAGCCTTTCTTCCAACCGAAAAGAAAAAATAAAAAAGGATTAAAAAAATGAGCTGGCTACTGGTTATGGCGATGTTTTGCCACAAGGTTAATAATGATGGGTTTCAGGTCACTGGCAATTTCTCATTGCAAACGAACTTCAACCATCCATCCTCAAGGGGCGACTGTTTGACGTGGACTGTCCGGCACCCACGACCCTTCTCGGACACCCAGGTGGTGGGTGACTGCCATTCTGCCATTCTATCATTACCAAAAACCAGAGACTTCTCATCCTCAAAATTTAAAAAGTGCTCATATAGTCAAGCCTCATGGAAGACGCATAGGCTTGTTCCATTTCACGACGACTAGAACTTGAATTAGAGACTTATAATCAGTTCATGGGAGCTGGGTTCATTCTTCCAGAGGGAACTAGGAAGGATAAAAATCAGAAACACACCTGCTATCATTCAGAACACGCCACAGCTTTTCCCTCCACTGCTGCTCGCTTTTTCCCAGACGCTCATTTCACTTCTAAGTGGCCTAACCAGAGGTTTCAAGGGTCTCCCTCACCTAGTACAGGGAAAGCAGGTTGGAAGGACAGAAGAATGAATGAATGGAGTGAAGTGAAGTCAAAATCACTCAGTCGTGTCCGACGCTTTGCGACCCCATGAACTATATAGTTCATGGAATTCTCCAGGCCAGAGTACTGGAGTGGGTAGCCTTTTCCTTCTCCAGGGGATCTTCCCAACCCAGGGATCGAACTGGGGTCTCCTGCACTGCAGGCAGGTTCTTTACCAGCTGAGCTATCAGGGAAGCCCGAATGAATGAATAAAGCTGCTTAAATTGGGAGAGGAAACATCAGGGAGCAGTGGAGATGATGGAGAGCGAGCCCTTTGGATGCCTGTACGCAGCTCCAGCTAATTGGTGCCTCCTCCACAAGTTTTTACTTTTATTTATTTAATTAACAAACAGCTCTATTTCATTTTTGGGCATACTGCATGGAGTGTGGAATCCCAGTTCCCCAACCAGGGACTGAATCCACACCCACTGCACTGGGAGCTCAGAGTCCCAACCACTGAACCACCAGGAAAGTTCCCCTGCTCCCGTTTGTGAATCTAATTGAAATGCCAGGTTTTTATGTGAAGTCTCCCAATCTGTATTTGCATCTCAGCCATTTTTTAAAATCACCATGTGAGCAAAACGAAACGCATCCTGCTGGCGGGTGATGTCCACTGATGCAGAGGAACGTGACCCTGGGTGTTCTCCTCTGGAAGTCGTGTCCGCAGCCGCGGCCTGTGCCTGCTCTGGGCCAAGACAAATGTGAAAGTGGAGGCAGGGAGGCGGGAGGAAAGTCTGGGAGCTGCAGGCGGGTCCTCAGACTTCCCCAAGTGATATATTGGCCTGTCAAATCTCATGACCCAGGAAGAATGATAAACACACTCGAAACCTCATCTAATTTTAAAGTAAGTTACTTTGATGCAGGAACCAACTTGTGGGCAGATCAGCCTCCACTCTGCGCCCTAAGCTCTATGCCAGATACCTCCCCTGAAGGAGAGGAAGGGCCCATCCCACTCCCTGCACTCCACTCATGAGGCCGAGGCAGGTGGGGAGCAGGGGGCTGTCATCCCAGGATCCCAACATCCCCCAGGTGGGCGGCAGGGACAAGAGGCAGTCCTGATCTACAGCGCTCCTTCTTGTGTGCTAATTATAGGCAAAGAGCCCTGAGGTCTTGGAGGGTTTGGTTTCTTAACAGGAGACTTGAATCTTTCTTTCCACATTTTTTTTTTTTTTGGTGTTACTGACTGTGGCACAGAGCCCTGGGGAGCCTTCTTCTGCTGAGATAAACACTGGACACCCTCACAGTCCTCATTTTTCCTCCTCCCAAGTTTCACCGAAGGAAATCCTTCCCACAGTCAGTCTTAGCTGGGTTGGAAGTCAAAATCAGATTCACAAAAATACAACAAGATGTACAAGAAATTAAGTTTCCTCGATAATGCAGAAGTAATGAAAATTAACAACAAAGCCTTGCTAGCTGGAAAAAGAAATTGACAGTATCCACAGTTATCGGGTCATGAACTAACCTGTGAAAACCACCCAAATCCCCAAAAACCACCCCCTACTAAAACAGAGTGAAAAGATGCAATACCAAACATCGCATGTGAACCTCGACACTTACTTGGGGTCTGATTGAGAACCAAAAGCAACAGAGACATTCTGAGGGTGACTGGGTAAATCTCGGTAACCTCTTTCACGTTAGTGAGCTAGTCTCAGTTCCACAGTCACGATAATGTTGATAAGTGTGATCACAAAGAGCAAGGCCTCTGGCTTTAGGAGATGTCTACCGAAGTATTTAAGTGTAAAGAGTGTCAGTGTCTGCAACTTCCATACATACATGGATGGATGGAAGAATGGATGGATCCATCTATCGGCGGCTGAAGAAGTGAATGGATAAATGGATGGGCAGCTGGGTGGATGGATGAATGGATGACCAGATGAACAGATGGATGAATACATGGGGTGGATGGATGGACAGACAGATGGCTTGATGGACTAACTAAATGTATTAAGGCACTAGCAATTACTGAATCTGGGTGGTGAGCATATAGTTATACACTGTACTATTACTGTTTGAATTTTCTATACACTCAATAATTTTTACAACCAAAAGTTAAGAAACCTGTTACTTTCAGAATTTCAGTGTTTTATTTCATCTTTCTTTAAAACATTTTTAAAAGCAGGTATTACAAAGAAGTAGCATGTGGAAAATGGTTATAAAAGTGAGATTTACTCCCATTAATATTACAGAGAAGAGGGTCTGACTGTTGAGATCCCAACCTGAGGATCTTTTAAAGGGCATCCCAAAGAACACTAAACCCATTCCTTCAACTGACTGTTGAGAAAACTGAGACTCAGAAAGGCTCAGTGACTCCCCTACAATCACACAGCAAGTTAGCCACAGACGAAGGGATACGATGGACTGCAGAGTTGCTCTCTATAACACACCAGACCACTTGAGCTATCTGACCTTGTCTTGATTCATAGCAGATTTTTAGGAGGGTAGAATATGCCTTAGTGATGGCATTATCATTCATCCTTTGTTTTTAGAAATGATGTGGTTTTCTCAGAACCACAGGCTTCAAATGCACATTCTTGTCTTTCCCATTCACCCAATGAACTCTTCATCACACTTACTGTAAAGGGCATTTTCTTGGGCACTTGGAAAAATGGGCAGACCTGCAGCCCGGGGCCCCTGCCCTGGAAACACTGACATCCTACAAGTTATGGGCTGGAGTACAGGACAGCTCCCTAAGAGGTGTCCCCCAAAGGGTCAACTTCTAAAAATAGTTTCCAATCATTATATCTCCATGACAGGAGAAAAAATGTTATCTTGATAGTAAAGGATTTAAATTTATTGCACGGCTGAAAACGGTTAGTGAATTGGAATTATAAAGTAATGAATCATTTCCTGGAAAAAGTGGAGCTGCTAGTCATGCCACTGCATGAAGAACTATTTAGGGATGTAGAAAGGGTAAAAAAAAAAAAGAAAGAAAGTTAGGAAGCCCACCCAGGAAATTATTCTGAAATGTATATGCTCTCTCGAAGATTAAATTCATTTTCCAAAAGAAAAGAAAATTGAACAGACTTGGTGATTACTGTGGGGAAAAATTAAGCTGTCTATAATTTCCATGCCGTTCCTCCTGTTTTGAGCACTGTCCTTCGTAAGCGATGGCACCATCCGGGTTTCACGGTTTCCCTGCTGGCCCCTGGAGATCAAGCCAGGACTCTTCGCCTCTCTCCTGGACTCTGTGTTCCTGCCAAACCGTGCCACACGGCAGCTGAGACCATGCAACCCCTGTCTCAGTCCACTGTCTTCAGTGGCAGCAGAATGGTGGTCTGCTTGGTAAGAAAAGGAGATTTCCTCCCACAGCTCAACACAGATGGACGAAACCAGAGCCACGCCATAAACTGACTGCGCTGGTTCGCACTTTCAGCCCAAATTATTCTGTCTTCTTGGCTGTATTTCCTAATCCATGGAGGCGATCGGGGTTCAGTATATTCAAGGGATCAAGGTCGTGTGTGTATATAAGGTTCTGGGGGTGAGGAGGGGCCGGGCCCCAAGGGAGCACGGCTCACTCCTGGGATGAGAGGCTGAGAAGACTGCTTTCACTTTCACTCAACCAGGTGTCAGAGACTGTGCTACCCCAGGCATTCAAAACCCTCCAGGCAAGAGTCTTTCTAGCAGAGACCCATTCTCTGGATTCTAGGGACACAGAGAAGCATCACCTGGGCTCTGCCCAGCCCCCAGGTGATTAAGACTCACTATCCAACCGAACCTCAGAACATTCTCCCACCTAGCCCCCAGGCTCCTGTGACGCCCAAAATGCTCATCTTTTCTGGCGCAAACCTGGATCAAAAGGTGGAGGAGGAAGGACAGGAGGGTGAGAAGACAGTTGCAGTGCAGCAGTGACAGAAGCTAACATTCACTGGCAACGGACCGCGCCCCAGGGACGGTGTTAAAGCGCCGACACGCACTCTCTTAATTAAGTCACACAATCTCAAAGGAAGACACTTTTTTTTTTTTTCCGGCAACACCTCACAGCCTATGGGGTTTCCATTCTCAAAGCTCCATCCCCTGCAGTGGAAGCGCAGGGCCTTAACCACTGGACCGTCAGGGGAGCTCCTGGAAGAGACTGTTATTCATCCTCTTTTATGGATGAGAAAACGGAGATGCGTTTAAGATTAACCAAATGGCCCCAGATCACACAGATAGTAAATGACAGAGCCAGGATGCATACCCAAGTGGACGTGAATCTGGAGACCCCAGTCTCCTCTGCTCTGCTATACACGACCTTCTGTGTGGCTCTTCCTGCCTGGAAAGACCTCATCTCATCTCTGAGCTCAACATCCTGCCAAGGCATTAGGGCCCAGCCCCGTAAGCCATTTAGGATCACCCCAGCTGGAATGGTGGTTCCCTCTTCAGAATTTCCACCTAGCTTCCCTGTACCTTGCATGAAGCCTTTAAAACAAGGACCAGACTGTTAGGGACAGGACCTGTGGCTTCTATATCCTCCATGCAGAGGCCCCAGCTTATTAAATGAAAAAGAATGCCAGGCTGTACCAGCCCAAGAGCCTACCTCTGACAAGGCTATTAGGCCACGGTTTAAGGGAAGGACTGAACATTTCAGGAGTCAAAAAAACACCCACGCTGTGCTTGTTCCTTAAACATTCATTCAGTCCATAATATGTTCAAGTTCCTCAGACTCTCTCCGTCTACTGGAAGGTGTCAGATTTCCTCTTGGGAGGAAACTAAACGGTGTATCTTTTGGCATCAAGTAAAAATCACTCCTTAATAGTTCCTTCAAAGGATGGGCTGAAGGTGCTTCTTCCAAATTCTACACCAAGGTTGCGGGGGATGCTGCTGGAAAGCTCCCCACGCAACACTGTAATGACCAGAAAATGGAAAAATCCAAGAGACACAGCGGCCGTGGAACAGGGTTCAGGGATGGAGGGCAACTGTTGATCCGTGCAAAGATCAAAGCTGGGCAGAAACCCTTCCCGGGTTTACACAGCTGCAGGCTCCGTGCAGGAGCTGTAAAACAAACACGCTCGGGAAGGGCGGGGGAGGGCTTGTGCCTGGGACCGTGGGGGCGTCAAGGACTCCCCGAGACATCAAATGAACCAGGAGCCGGAGAGCTGCTTCGCTCCGGGCCTGGAAAAAGAAGCTTGAGCCTTTTTCCAATCCAGACCATATTTTTATTGGGCCCAAAGCGTTCACCAATTTGGCCTTCAGAAATACAATAAGGAAGAGGAAAGAGTCAAGGACTCCCCGAGACATCAAATGAACCAGGAGCCGGAGAGCTGCTTCGCTCCGGGCCTGGAAAAAGAAGCTTGAGCCTTTTTCCAATCCAGACCATATTTTTATTGGGCCCAAAGCGTTCACCAATTTGGCCTTCAGAAATAGAATAAGGAAGAGGAAAGAGAACCATCTGCAAAAAAGAAAAAAAAAATCTTGGGTTTAAGAAACACCATCAACAACAACAGGAAAAAAATGAAACAAAACAAAGTGAATTGGTCAAATCTTGATAACCTATAGGGCTGAGTAACTCCCCGCCCCAGCTCATCCTGTTTAGTTGCTGTGCAGTAACGTCTGAATGAGACCCAGAGCTCTCCAAACTCCTGTAGGTGCATGAATTCCTAAACCAAATAATAACAAAGCCATATGTTACCATATTTTTAGATATGAATTGCTGTATGAGGGACAAACACAAGAGCAGATACCTGCTACATCATCTGGATGCATTAGAAGGAAAATCATCTCATAAGCCTGCAAATATCGAGTCTTCTTTTGTTTTTTTTGCATCACAAAACTTGTATATTTCCCCTGTGTACAGAAGTATAATTTCTTTACTTGGTTGTTCCCAATGTCTTAAACTTGATATACATGTAATATTTGGAAATGAAAATAATATATATATGTGAATCCCTCGTTTTGTGTATTAGAAAACAATATGTTTTTGCTCATTAAAGGTGCCAATATAAATGCTATAAACCATGAAATTACCTTTGAGCCCTTCCTGAAATAACCAGTTCACAAACAAATGATCCATGCAAAAAAGGCAAGGGGAGATTACCATAATAAGACTAAGTTACATTTTCATTTCAGGATTTTTTTTTTTAATGTAGAAAAGTATTATTACTGCAAAACCAATAGCGGCAGCAGGTATATCCAATTTATTTATATAGGAAACACCGAATGGGACAGGCAGGTTGAACACAATGAGTTCCAAGTAGGACTTTTCCTACTTTCCAAATGTGATGCAGAATTCACATTTACAACAAATTATCTCAATAAATGAATAGTACTTCAGGTTTTCTCACTTCGGAGGGCAGCTTTAAAAGCAGTGATGGCGAAAGCATTTTACTAAATTAACTGGGAGGGTTTTCAAACTCAGAATGTAAGATCCTGCCCGACGCTCAGTGGTTAAGAATCCGCCTGCCGATGCAGGAGACACGGGTTTGAGCCCTGGTCAAGGAAGAGCCCACGTGCCATGGAACAACTGTGCCTGTCCACCATTAACCACTGAGCCTGTGTGCCGAAGGGAAGCGTAGCTCCCCATGACCACAAGTAGAGAAAGTCCCCTCGCAGCAACAAAGACCCGGTACAGCCATAAATAAACAAATAAAAATCTTCAGAAAGATCCTGCCGTACGGATGACCAAAAGAAGCTGTGGGTGGCAGAAAGCTTATTATCCCGTGAGCCAGTATTCTCAGGCTGAAATTGGCAGAGCCCTTCATCCAGTGTGATCGCCCAGCAGGCGGCAACACCGTCATCTGGGAAGCCACTGAAAGTGCAGATCTCTGGGCCTTCCTCCGCAAGTTCTGGAATCAGGAGCCCTGCAGGGGGAGTTCTAACAGCTCTCTAGGGGACGCCGCGCACGCTCCAGCCTGAGGACCACTGTCTTCGTCTAACAACGCTGGGCACCGGTGACGGGGATGAAGATGCTCTCCGCGCAAAGATCCCCCATGGAAGTTCCAGCAGCCCCTCCATTCTGCTCCAACGCCCTCCCAACAGCCTGCTCCACCCAGAAAACGACACCTGAGCCAGATGGTCTGCGCACCTGTCTAGATTAATGCTCGCCCTCTCCCTCCATGCCAGCAGCTCTCACCTGTAAAACTGCAGGCAATACACCTTTCAGCAAGATGCTATGAGAGCCCTGACCTCCCTGCAGGTTCTAACCATCAGCCCTGAAGTGGCCCCAACAATGCTATGAAAGAGGCCATGTGAGAACCTGGCTGAAGGGGCGGGAGGCCAGGCCAGGAGAAGGCGAGCAGCAAGAAAGGGTGACCGTGCCAGAGTGTGCCCACAAGGCTGGGGGTGGGCAGGGTGCCTTCATGAGATTCTGGGAGTTTCTAACATTTTGGCAGAAACCATCCAGCCTGCGTCACCAGTGTGAAGATTCTCCACTGGAATCCTCACCTTGCTAGTCTGTCCCTGAAAACCCTGCACAGTATTTTGATGAAGGGTACATTCAGTTCTGGAACTGAGATCTGCCTGAATTCATCTGGTTCTTCTATGAGTCCCTCCAAATACTTCAGGGTACGGGCAGCATGCTTAAAACCTGATGGAATTTCCTGCCGCACTCTCCAGTGCCAGAATTGCTCCATCCCATAAAAAAAAATATGGGAAGAACTTTTTGTCTCCCTCTCTTAATGATATAGAACATAATATTTTAAGTAAATCCTCATTTAAAGTATCCTCGGTCCAAAAGAAAATTCTTTAGACCCCAGAAATAACTGTGAGTGGGTGTGACACGGATTGCACATAGTTATTAGAAAAAAAAAAAANTTTTGTCTCCCTCTCTTAATGATATAGAACATAATATTTTAAGTAAATCCTCATTTAAAGTATCCTCGGTCCAAAAGAAAATTCTTTAGACCCCAGAAATAACTGTGAGTGGGTGTGACACGGATTGCACATAGTTATTAAAAAAAAAAAAAACTTGGCTCTGGCATTTTCTGAAAACTGCTGTGTTGTCGCCATTTTTATTGGGTTAATTAAAAGACCATAAAAATCAATTCAAACATGTTTGGAGACAGATTTTCAAGTTTTATAAACTGTGCTCAGTTGTTGGGCCAAAGATACGAGAATGACGTCTGTGTACTCACAGCTTTGGGGTGGCTTCTTGACTTCTTCTCTCTCTTCCCCTCTCTCTCTCCCTCCCCTCCTTCCTTTCAGCCTGCCTTCCTTGCATTCATTCATTGATTCAGCCAACCCACATCCCCGACTCTGCGCCAAGCACTGGACGAGGAATAGCCCCTGTTCCGACCGGACGATCTTGCTGGTAGGAGACAGACTCTGAAGGACATCATTTAGATCAAGGGGTTGGCAAACTTTTCCTCTAAGGGACCAGATGGTAAATATCTTCAGCTCTATGAGCCGTAGTATCTCTGCTGCAACTGCTGAACTGAGCTCTGACAGACACAGACTAAAATACATAAAGAGATGAACACACGGTGTCCCAGTGAAACGCTTTATGAACACTACCGCTTGCATTTCATATGCTTCGATGGATTGTGAAACGCTCTTCTCCCTTTGACTCTTTTTTAACCACTGCTGCTGCTGCTGCTGCTGCTAGGTCACTTCAGTCGTGTCCGACTCTGTGCGACCCCATAGACGGCAGCCCACCAGGCTGCCCCGTCCCTGGGATTCTCCAAGCAAGAACACTGGAGTGGGTTGCTATTTTCTTCTCCAATGCGTGAAAGTGAAAAGTGAAAGTGAAGTCGCTCAGTCACGTCCGACTTGTAGCGATCCCATGGACTGCAGCCCACCAGGCTCCTCTGTCCATGGGATTTTCCAGGCAAGAGTACTGGAGTGGCTTGCCATTAAAAAATGTAAAAAAAAAAAAAATCCTCATGCCATAAAAAAAAAAAGGAGTTCTTAGACCCTGATTTAGACATGGGGAGAGAGACCACGGTATGGCTGACCCTGACGCCTAAAAAGAAAATGCTGGGCTTCTCGGCTGGTAAGGCCAGGAGATCGCTGGCTACGAAGCCAACCCAGCAGGCACAGTGAGGGCAGAGAGGGGGCCCTCCAGCCCCAGCTGCTGGCCGTCAGGCCTCCGCTCATTTCCACCATGGCTCCCTGCCCAGGTCTAAGCAGTGGGCTTTGGTGACTTGCCCTGCTCCATGGTGGCCTTGGCGACTGGCTCTGAACTTGATAAAGTGCTAATTTTGCTTTTTATGACCGTTGTATAACGCTGATAAAAAGCCAAGTCAGTCTGGTTTCAAAATCTGAGAAACGTTCGCCCCCGGGCTGAAACCCGGGGATCTACAAGTTACAGGCAGGAGGCAGTTTTCACACTCGGTGTCTGCCGCTGTCCGAACGGAAAACGGTGAGCGGTCTCCGTGTTAGTCCCAGGTCCCTGGTCCTGCCTTGACTGCGGGACGTCGGCCACCAGCCAGCTCTGTGATCATGACAGAAACCTAACATGGTTCACACGAATGGCCTTTGGTGGGCAAATGTTCAAGCACATTAAGGTTTTAATATAATTATAATTATAGAACATGTTCAACCAATTAACCACAAATATGCTGTTTATCTGAAAGGCTGCCAACACTGTGGACTGCAGTCAAAATAACATTAGGCTGCAGTCCTTAAGCAAAGAATACACAGTGAATCAAAAGAGAGATCAGAAGGAAAAGGCCAAAATAAATATTTTATCTGATATTTTATGAATATTTCCTCAAATGCCAGATTAAAATATGTCATCTCCACTTCCCATATATTTACTTGATGAAATCAGATTAAGTGAGTTCGTGACACTGTTGAAAAACACCATAAACCAAAGAGAGAGAGAGAAGTGTGTTTTGTAAATCTTGGCAGTCAAGGTCTCCCAACGTTCGCTGGGGTATAATGTAAATAAGAAATGGCGATTGGAACAAGTCATATTTTTTAAGGCATTTAGAAACTTCTCATTAGCCCTTATATCTTTCTTAGTTACAGCCTCCAGGATTGGAAGCAAAATTAAACTCTGTCTTAGCAACTAAATAATATAAGCCTCCTCATAACTTTTCTCTGAGAGAAAAAAAAAAAAAAAGAAAGAAAGAACCTCCTTGTACAATTTGTATATACACAATTTGTACTGCTGTAAAAGCATATTTTGAAAAGTGCTCCCTAAATAATTAAGCTATTCCTTTTACCATACTTCCTATATTACAGAAGTCATTTTCCCACCAAGAATCAATAAGTCATTCCAAACGTCAGTCATTTTTCTCCATTTAACGGAATGGACTAAAGTCCGACACTGCAGGTTACATTACCTTTGAATTATGCGTGTAATTTAAAATTCAAAGTACCACGCTAAGGAGCTTTTTAGACTGACCACTCTACACTCGGCTCATAAATACGGCCCCTCGCAGACCCTTCTGACAGATTTACCGAACAACAGTAGTTTGAGGCGGTTAAGGCTGCGAGTCGCACAGGAAAGCTGTTCTCCCTAAAGATGCCACAGGAACAATTCTCTTTTCAGCGGCAACCCAAAGCAAACGGCCATACATCATTCACCAGGAAGTGTCTCTAGGTTTTTAAGATTCATGGCAAAGCCGTTCTAAAGCATCTTAGCCTTAATTACAAATAAACACGTGGGCACACACTGACAGGTCAGGTCAGAGAATGCTCCCTAAGTAATGGCTCCAGTGTGATTTTTGTTTGCCTAGACCCAAAGCCTCTGATAAAATTTTCAACACAGAAACCCCAAATAGGTATGTATTGAAGAGGCTCTTTTTCATCAAACATGTCATTAGAAAAGGAAAAATTAAAAAATGCAGAGAGATGTACAAATGAAAGTGTTCAAGTATATGTCAGCAGCAATTACATTTTAAGAAATTAATAGAAGCGGCTTTATATTCCTTTACCTGAAATCACGGGCTAATGTGCTTCTGATTATAAATAAAACACAGTAACCTCGACCTTCAGAAAAATCAAAATAAAGTAACTATGAAAAATACCAGTGAATATTTATTACATTTATGATGTACTTACTGATTCACACTGCATGTCAGTAAAACTTGAAAAAAAAAAAACTGTCAAGTATATAGCATTTTTCTTTGCAGCTAATATTACTTTATTCGTTATGTCCCTCAAAAGAACGAGACCCTCCTGTAGTTTGAGAGAAAATGAAACTGTGCGATGCTGTCTTTTCAAATATTGGTTGTTTAGAAAATACAACAGTCAGTCTGACCTTGTAACCAAAATGGATGGACCTGAATGTCTCAAGCTTCTCCCTGCTCACAAGGCGCCTCATTCACCTTCACAGGGGTTTTGCTTCTCACCTGTCACAGGGCAGTGGAATGCCTTCCCTAGGAAACCACTAGTCTTGGATCCCAAATGTGGAAGCATTCTCAGACCTGTTCCTTGTAAGAGCCAGAGCTCTGTTCGTTCCCACTGCTCTGTAACCAAATAATCTTGTTTTTTCCTTTTCCTCTTTTTCATTGGTAAGTAACTCCGATAACTGTCCACTTTCCCTGACGTGGGACAAACTCCAGGTCACTGGAGCCCACCAACCACTTTTAGCACTTGCCTTCGGTGGGTCATCAAAAATCAGCTCTATTTGCAGAGGTTTTATTCTTGCCAGCTTCGCACTCTCAGAGACAAACCACTTTAAAGTGCCTTAAAAATCATTAGCTCTCTTGTATTCAACTTGAACACCAGCGTGGCCTGGCGCGGGCTGGCCAGCTCCAGGGAGAGCGGTGCCCCCGGCACTCCCGCGTCCTTGGCAGCTCTGCGGCCGGAGTACCCCCGCTCTCCGTCTCTGCCAGTGCCTCTCCGCCTGGGGCCTCTCCGCCCGGGGCCCTTCCGCCCCAACTGCCGAGGTGCCCTGTGCTGAGTGAGCACCTCGGGGAAAAAGCAGAGCCTTCCTGCTGGGGGTGAGCCTTGTACAGCAACACCTAGTCTCAAACAGTGAGACCCCAAGGATGATTTTATTTTTTTCTTCCTGCCCCTAGGATGGACCTCCCCGCCCCACCTTCCTAAACTTGTTTACATTTCTTCTCACTTGAAAAATGTAGCAAAATTCAATCAACTGATGGATACTTGCTGGTAAATCACCCAGTCTGAGCCACGTACACTGATATGACCTGTAAATCCTGATCCCAGGGGGTTAGTTCAAACAAAAGGAAATTTCATTGAAGGGAACTGATATTCTGGGAATCGTCTCTCTCCAAAGGATAACATCCAGGGAAGTAAAATTTGCAGATGTGAAGGGAGATGGTGCAAATGTACTGTGCTCCCCTGGGACAGAAAAGGTCAGGATAATTGTTCTGGTAATGTCATCACGCAGCAGTATGTATTACTAATGAAAGATGGACCAGAAATACATTCTTCTCCTTTGGGCACCCCCCCCAAAAAAAATACTGCACTGTGAAGAGGCTTGTTCTTTCCAAATGCATTTTCTTAAAGTGACGACCACAACAATCAGACCGACCTGGACGGGACTGCTGGGAGCAGAGCCCAGGTCACCACACTGCCACAGGCATCGCACCCTCTCGTCGGGGTCTCTCAAACACACCACCATTTCCCTGAATCCTCTGTCCTGCCACCTCACGAATTTCATATATGTACACGCTGCTTAAAAAACAGATAAACTCATAAATAATTCAATATACAGTCTCCTGCCAACTGATCAAATATTGCTTGTGTTTCACCTGTTGTATTAAATAAAAATTTAAAACTATTTCCTTGTTTTTATATTAAAAAAAAAACAGGTTCTAATTGGAAGGGACCACATGAAATCAAAACTCATTGCTTAAACTGCACAGTTAAAACATACTCGCTAGGAGTGATGAAATTACAAAAGGTGACGAAATTTGACAAAAAGTAACTTGGGTCTGAGAGAAACACATTCTTAAATGGTGTCTTGGAAACTGCCTGAGTATAAGAATCTCTACCGGATGCTGTCATGAAAATGAAAGAAACAGCTTCAGCTCAAACTGAGGAGAAAGACAGGCTATACTACTTTCTGTGGAGTTTTGTTTGTTTGTTTTCTTAATATGACATCACTGTCACATTTCTTTTCACGTCTTTGTGGATAACTACTACTCAGCTAATTTCCTCCCTCACCAAAAAAAAAAAAAGAAAATTAGAAGCCTGGTGCCATGTAATTATCAGAAACAGTCTAACCACTTTGCTCAAAGATTTGACCTGGCAAATCAAAATCAGAGGACATGGTCCTCTTGGCCTGGTTGCTGCCTTTCCCCTGACCTCTCGTTAAGCCATCAGAAAATGGGCCACGCCGAGAGCCGCTCGGACGCTTTAGACACAGAGCAGCGAAGAGAGCAATAACTGCGTGGCCGCTAAGAGCCGACAGCACATAGTGCCGTTTCGGTGGATTCGGATAACACGGTTCCTTTTGAACTAAGGACCTCTCTAGACCAGTGATGGGGTGGGGGTGGCGGTGGGGGGTGCAGCCAAAGTTACAGACATTGTTCGTGACTCAAGAGAATTTCCGGAACTTCCCTGGTGGTCCAGGGGTTAAGCTCCTGCACGTTCACTGCAGGGGGCACAGGTCCAACCTCTAGTCAAGAACTAGGGATCCCACATGCCACATGGTGCAGCCCAAAACTTAAAAAAAAAAAACACACAGAATTTTCTATTGGCCAAGACTCAGAGGACTCAGAATAGTCTGATGCCTGGCTAAAGACCATGCTCTAACCACTTGAGCTGAGAGTTCATATTAATAGACATCTAAATTTAAGCAGAGTCATATGATGCTTCAGCAATTAGAAATTAAGTCGCAAGAAAAACAGAAAAGCTCAACTGTGTGAAGCATCAAGCCATCCATATTCATCAAAGAAGAGAATTTTCATTTATTCTATTTTCCTCAAAGTCCATCACCAGTTCCTGCTGCTGCTGCTGCTAAGTCGCTTCAGTCGTGTCCGACTCTGTGAGACCCCATAGACGGCAGCCCACCAGGCTTCCCCGTCCCTGGGATTCTCCAGGCAAGAACACTGGAGTGGGTTGCCATTTCCTTCTCCAATGCATGAAAGTGAAAAGTGATAGTGAAGTCGCTCAGTCGTGTCCGACTCTTAGCGACCCCATGGACTGCAGCCCACCAGGCTACTCCATCCATGGGATTTTCCAGGCAAGAGTACTGGAGTGGGGTGCCACTGCCTTCTCTAGTTCCTACATGTTTCCAAAACTTCAAGCTGTTTTTCTGAATGCCAAGGTCAGACCTACCGTACCCTGTCTTGTTACCAAAGAGCTGACTCTCTCCCAGTGACTGGACAGAGAAGCTGGAGGGGGACCCCAGCAGAAGACTGCATAAGAGGATGCGTGTCCAGCCTGACAAGGAGCCTTAAGATAAAACCAACTCTGCTCTATAGTTTTTTATTAAAAAAGTAAGGAGACTGTGTGTGTAAATCGCTTAGTTGTGTCTGACTCTTTGTGACCGCATGAACTGCACCCCTCCAGGCTCCTCTGTCCATGAGATTTCCCAGGCAAGAATACTGGAGTGAATAGCCATTCCCTTCTCCAGTGGAATCTTCCCAACTCAGGGATCAAACCTGGGTCTCCTGCATTGCAGGCAGATTCTTTACCATCTCAGCCACCAGGGAGACTATAAATTTATGCAAAAATCTAAAGGAGACTTTTTTAAATAAAGAAGAAATTAACTATGAATATCTTGACTGGTTATGAAACTAATACCTTAGGATAGTAGCAGAGATAGCTTAAACTTTTCTGTGCCACTCATAGTTAAATTCATGACCATCTAACTGGTATGCAGAAAGCAACTTATAAGAAACTTCACTAACCCTTTTCGTTTTGTTTTAGTTTTAAGAGTCTACCCAAATGCTCTGTTTATAAATCACACCAAAACTGTACCACTTGGGAAAAAAAGTTATGTTTCTTTTTAGGGAAAAAAAAAAATCAAATTCTAGACTCCAACTTTCACATTTAATTACAAACAAAGACATAATGCATTATTTTCCTGTACCCACAAGAGGCAGGCTGACTGCAATTTTTATTGCATGTTAAGTTTTCACTGGATCCCAATATTATTAAGCTTTAAATCAGAGGGTTGGTTCCTTCAGCTAAGTGTAACAATACTAGCAAGTTAAAGGGAAAAAAAAAAAAAGAACACCTCATCTGGGGCTGTAATATTTGCTGAAAAAAATCTACTTCAAAACATTAATCAAATTTTTCGCCTACTGGGCAACCATATGGTATAGCAGCATGTGAATCCCACAAACTTGCTGATCTCCTGTAACTGGGTGCAATTAATTACGCTGGCTGCATCCATCTCTTGGATTTTCGCCTTGTGAAAAAAAAAAGTATTTATTGCCACAGCTTTTACAAAACAAGGGAATGAAAATCACAATTGATTAATGAGCTGAACGGAAATATTTCCGTTAGCAGATTTTTAGAACGAATAAGGATTAATACCACGGATGGAAAGGAATGCACATTGAGATCCCCTTGTCCTTTCTGGAACCCCCAAAAGGTGGAGGTGGGGCAGGGAGGCCCGACATGCATAATTCACCAGCCAGCTTTAGATCGCAAGTAATAAAGCCTTAAACTGGTGAAGTAATAAAGAGGCTGGCTTTACAAGATACTATCCTGGGATACAAAAAGCCTGTTCTTTGATTTGAAAATACCAATATTAAATACTCAGTGGGTGAAGAACATTACAGGCCTGACAAAGCGCGGAAAGGAAAGTGGCTCCTACAAGGAAGCAACCCACCCTGTCCTTGGTGATTCAGCGCTAAGCCGGCTGCACACATGGTCCGCTTGTGGTTTTAAGACCCCTCCGTATGGGCGAGCATCCGAGGGGAAGTCAGGGTGGTACCACTGCTCTCATCTGCCGCCTAAAGGTACAAACAATTCATACTTGCAGCCATCTTTCCCACTAGCGCTCAGCCCGCATGCTTCTGACTTTTCCTAGCCGTCAGAAGGCTGCCGGGGGCTCAGCCATACTCCTGCCTTCTAGGAGCTGGCTTCTGGACAGACACGCGGGTCGCGATCTTTCCCTCAATGGGGAGTCACAGGCCCAGGGCTGAAGGTCTTAGCAGATAAGCAGAAGTACGCGCACTCTGCCCCTTTCCAGAATCACCCTCCGGGCTTAAGAGCATACAAGCTAGCCAAGCAGTAATGAAGTCATCTCAGGCATCTCTACTTCAGGCAGCTCAGCTGCCCTTCCTCTGAAGAGACTGGTTCCAGTATTGGCCGTGTGTTCAATACTTATGTTGGGAAAACAGACCAAGTAATAAACATAAGTGGAAGACAGATCCAAGTTGCAGAGCTCAGATACTACCTTAGTTTTACAACTCTTTTGTAAAGAGCTCTAAAGAATGAGGCTTTGCAACTCTACTCCTATGCCAGCCTTTCTCTTGACTGTACCCGCTGCAGTTAAACCTTTACCGGGAAATCCTGCACAGACAGGGCTTTGGGAAAGAGAACTGACTAACATTTTATTATGTCCACATGCTTGTGCGGCTGACACGATGCCTTCTCCGCTGCTCCTGTGTACATGTTCGTTCTGTGGAGCGACACAGAGAAAGTCTTTCGCAGTCACCTGATGGACAAGAGCACCCAGAAAAAGAGGAAGACACTTTTAGACAACAAAGGGTTTAGCGACTGGCATTTTAAATGACAATATTTCAAACAAGTCACGCCTCTGTTTGTGTTAGGCACGAGCCGTTTTATTGGGCTTTGCTTCCCTGTTGCATTTCTTTGACCAACTGCAGGTCCGGGGCAGCTCCGCCCTGAGTGAGTGTACTGGCGGTGTCTTCCCAACAGCAGTCTCTCGCTTAGTACCTCTGGCCACATTTTGTTCATTCTCCTGACAATACAAGCTTTTTCATTATCATTGTATTATGGTGACCTGTCATCAGCATTCTTTGATGTTTCTACTACAGCTGGCTGAAAGCTTGGATGATGTTAGCATGTTTTATCATAAAGTTATTTTTTAATTAAAAGATAAATATTTTTTAAAGACATAACACTTTTGCACACTTGGTAGACTACAGTATGAAGAGAACTTTTATATGGACTGGGACATCAAACATTTTGTTGTTTGATTTACTGCGGTGGTCTGGAACCAATCCTGTCACATATCCAAGGTATGGCTGTATAAGTTGTGAGATTTTGATGTAATGAAGAAAAAAAAAATGTTTATTTCCAAATAGCAGGCAGATCTAGGTGGGTAAAAGATTCTGAAGGCCACGATTTAGGGTGCTGGAAGGATAACTTAAAAGAAATCTTATTAGAATCATTCCAGTGGAGAATCAAAGCCACTTCACAAGCAGAGTAGAAGTTTTGAAGAAACCATCATCTGGTGAAAAGAGAAACGTACCAAGAAAATGTACTTGGCTTCTGGTAAGGGAAAAAAAAATCTAATGGGAACTGAGTGAGCCAACTCCTTACACCAGTGACCCTGCAGTGTACACCACCTCCCAGCACCACCTCTCAGATGATCGCCAAACCCCTCCTACGTGTGACGGTTGTTGGCTTAAAAGTTTAAAGAGCTAACAAAATGTTTTAACGAGATACAAATCTCAGAGATCGTTAATCAATATGTTCAATGTTATTTGTGATAATTCATCATGACATGATATTAATGGGTTACTGTACCCTTCAGAGGTGAGATTAATGCAAATGAGCTGCCACAATTAACTTTACTGCTCCCAACTCACAGGAACGGACAGATGATTATAAATGACAACTATATGTCAATTACAATATCCAATAAAGTGAAGCTTAGAGAACAATCCATCTGCTTTTATTGCTCTTCCTTTGACGTTGCTGAATTTAGCTCAACCCACTGTTGTCACAATGTAGCCATTGTTTGGGGGAGGGGAAAGCATTTCCCTTTTCCTTTCTTTCTTCAAGTTTTCGGTATCTTAAGAGTGCTTCTGAAACATTCACGCAAGTAACGTTTTCTAAAGGAAGAAGAGCCACGGGACCCAGGAATAAAGTACCGCACGCATTCTCGGTGAGTTCAAGACAGCGGTATCCATGTTCAATCTGCAACAGCAGGGCCAGCAAGGAAGCAACCTGCCCAGCTGTGTATAATATATTTACGCAATTAAAAACGAAGACATTAGCACAGCATCCCGAAAAGCCGTGAGTTTCGCTAAACAAAAGTTACTGGAGGATCACTCTGTCAAGTTACAGGGGCTAAAAGTGAAAAGGCAGGTACAGGGCCAAGGGCAGGAGGGCAAAGTCAGTTTGAAGGCTGGCACTCGGTGTGGTCAGGTACAGGGACAGGCCCTGCCTGCAGGGGGTTTCGAGGCCTGCGTGCTTCTTCCTGCCAGGAAGGGAGCGCTTTTCGAGAGAGGACGCTCTGGAGCTGACGGGCACGACGCAGGGGTCCCTCCTCGCCCCAGCTCCCTTTACTGAGCAGGCACGCCCAGGGTTTTGAGTGCCTTGACACTCAACAAATAAAAGATGACCAAAACCAAGAGTTTAGATAAAGATGGGGGCCTGGTGACATATATGAGCTCTGAAAAAAGCCTGGGTGGGCAAAGTACGGCCACCTGGCCAGATCTGAACCTCTACCGTTTGTACATCACCTAAAACTGCTTCACCTTTCTTAGATGGTGGAACAGAAAAAGAAGAACACTTTGGGACACATGAAAAATCAGGTGGATTCAGCTTCCAGCATCCACAGACACAGTTGTACTGGCGCAGCAGCCATACCCACTGGACTCCCTCCTGTCTGACCTGAGCACTTGGGTCAGACACCATCCAGCCTCAGCACCAAAAATGTGTATTCTCTGTCCTACTGGAGAGAAACTTTGCCGACCACTGCATCTTGAGAGCCCATGATGACCATTTCAGCTTAATGGTAGTCTGCATTTGGGCTTTTCCACGGGCAACGGAAACCTCCTGATGAATTACCCGAGGTGTCTGTCCTTAGCTCATCCCACAAACCTGTACACCTCTCCCATCCTTATGTGCTGAGGTCCTAAAGAGAAAAAGCGGCTATCCAGGTGGAATGTTTCTCTCACCTCATCCCTACATTCTTTGCTGTATGCCCCAAAGTATTAAATAAAGTGTTAAAAGACACAAAACATATAGTATTAATCGTTCCAACGGACGGGAGGTTTTGAGCCAAGCAGTGAAAGAAAAAGTAGATTAAAGGTGGGAAAGACACTTTTTTTTTTCATGTACCTGAAGAACATATTTAATTTGAGAGGAAATCCCACCCCTCCAGCAGCGGGGGGGCCTGCCACGGTGAGCCGGGACATGCCAGCTGGGCTGGCTCGCAATGCGCAGGTGCCTGGCAAGGACAGCGTGATCCTGATGACTTTCACAGAAGATCACAAGGAGGGGAACTGGACTCTCTCCCTTCGTTTCAGGTTTCCTGCTCCAGGTTTAAATTTCTCTCCCCTGTTCCCTGCGCACTCAGCTCCATCCCGGGACCCGGGGAGCAAACATCCTGAAAAGAGATGAACGGTGCCTCGCCTGCCCCACCGCCTCCAACCCCGGCGCCCAGTGCCTGAGCTCAGGCTGGGCGAGCAGGAAGGTCAGCAAAAAATATAAAGACAAAAGTAAAAGTAAAAAAGGGCCAAACTACTTTGTTCTGTGAAGACTTGTGGGCATCAACGCTCTGAAGACGACTCTGGGTCCTTACTGTAACCCGTCTCCCACACTGGATTCTAACAGCTCCATCACATTTTCCATACATTCTCTTGGCATGGGGTATGAATGGGCAAGATGGCTCTGGATGGATCACAGCCGGCAGAAAGGCATTTTCTTTAGGGACTGAGGGCTCCCACTTAGCATTTTAACTCAACTCGATTTTTTGGGAACAGTCACAAATGAGTCTTTCAAACTGAAGAAATTGAAATTGATTTCTTAGGGTAACAATTAACCTCAGAAAATAACTATGAAAGGTTGCTTATTAATTATTTTCTGTAATATACTTTAAGAATATTTTTTTCATAAAAGATGGCGACAAAAGTAGACAGATTTTATGATCATATAAAACGTTATTGGATTCATATTTTACAGGAGAATGAAACTCACTTAATTTGCAAAATGCTCAGCATGAGAAGAAACCACCCCCACTGCCCAGCACACACACACACACACACACACACACACACTGCTTTTCTGAGACGCGTTGTTAAAACAACACCATCTTTCTGTTCTTTATTTCTTCACACATAACTGCCTTGGACTTTCTAATATATTGTTGCTATTTCAGTCCTCTGTGGTGTTTCTACTTATTCAAAACAGAAAGTGTTTTTCATCTGAATAGCAGTTTACTGGGAACTAGGGTGATAACCTCGTTCCTTTTTAAGAAAGGAAGGGGTTGCTGCCAAGAAACCTGTCACTATTCCAGTGGCACCTAGCATCTCTCACACAAGACTACAGAGACGAACTGGTGCTTTGCAAGCAATTTAACACACACACAGAGACACACAGAGACACACACACACACAGAGACACACACACACACACAGAGACACACACACAGAGACACACACAGACACACAGTGTAAGACACACACACACGGACACACACACACAGAGACACACAGACACACACACAGACAGACACAGACACAGACAGAGACACACAGACAGACACACACACACAGACAGACAGACAGACAGACACACACACACACACAGTATAAGACACACACACACACACAAATACAGACTCACACACAGAGACACACACACACAGCCACACAGACACACATAGTGCAAGACAACCATTTTCCCTTTAGCCACCTGAAAGGACTGCAACGTAACCACACACTGATTGAGGCACAAGTTAAACCATCCACAAGCATAACTTGGAGATCTTGCCAAGTTTGGTTCCAGACCACCACACTAAAGCAAGTGTCACGATACGGCGAGTCGCGCGGAGTTTCTGGTTTTCCAGTTCATACTGAAGTTCTGTTGACACGACCCTGTAGCCTGTTAAGGGTGCGATGGCATCATGCCTGTGTTTATGTATGGCTGAGTCCCTTCGCGGTTCACCCAGCACCACCCCAACACTGTTTGTTAACCGGATACCTCAAAACAAAAAAAAGTTTCAAAAGAATAAAATAGATAGCCAACAAGGACCTACTGTGTAACACAGGAAACTCTGATCAATACTATGTATCAACCTAAATGGGGAAAGAATTTGAAAAACAATAGATAACATGTGTATGTATAAATGAATCATTCTGCTATACACTTGAAACTATCATAGCACTGTTAATCAACTATACGCCAATATAAAAGTTAAAAGTTTAAAAAAAAAAGAAAAACGCTTGATTGCTTAACAGTGCTAACCATCATCTGAGCCTTCAACGGGTCCCCTAATTTTTTTTTTTTTTTTGCAAAAGTAGCATCCAAGATCACTGATCACAGGTCACCATAACAAATGATAACGGAGAAGTCTGAAACATTGCGGAAATTACCGATATATGACAGAGACAGAATGTGAGGGAGTGCTGTCGGAAAAACGGCACAGACAGCTCTGCTTTATGCAGCGCTGCCACAAACCTTCAATGTGTAAAAGACCCAGTATCCGTGAAATGCAATACAGTGAAGGGACATAAAAGGAGGTCCGCCTGTAACAGACATTGCTCCAAATACTACATGTCTGTCAGGCCATCAAGGTAGAAAACCAGACATTAAGAGACCGAGGAAATGCTCCCCAAAAGAAGATATAATAGGTAAGACCATTCAAGGTGCTTTATTTTTCCCTTCCTTTGGTGCTTGAAAACATTTCATTCTGCCCAATTTGGGGAGTGGGGGTGGTATTCTGTTTTTTTAAAGCAAAGAAACAAACAAAAAAAAAAACCAGTGGTGTGAAACCAAGTTACAGGAACAACACGGACCCACTTCTTGATGCACTCCAAATGCACGGTTCTGCTAATTAATTAACAAATTCAAGCTGGTTAAATAAAACCTTCTTCCAACACCTCCTATTTAATTGCAGTTTGGCACCAACAAATATATATCAAAATTATAGTATTTCCCCTGACAGGAAGCGCCTTCCTTCCACACACTCTTATGACTCTCTGCAGAGTAGGCCAGAATTGCTGACAGCCTTGAACACTGCTGCAACAATATTACTATACTTGGCAAAGAAGTACCCTTGCGGCGAGAGAAAAGCTGTAATTTTGACTGTCACTTCATATTACACTAGATATTATTTCACTGTGTACACATGCATACACTCACAAACTCTTAATAGACTACAGTTTTCGCACTGCCTGCCTTTCCAATATAAATGGCAATATAATACCAGCCAATCGCCAATGGGGTCCCGGCGAGAAACAAATGTTTTGCATTATGGAAACACCATTGGAGGAGGCCTTTGAAGGGAAATTTCATCCCTTTGTCCCCCACTCAGGCCGCTGACACCCCACCATCAACTTCAAAAGCTAATTGCTTCAGTTATCAAAAGGATTTCACTGTTTTGGTTTTTTTTTTAACCCCTTTGGAGGACAAGGTTATCAGGAACAAATTCTCTGCTGGAAAGTGCCCGTGGTGCATGGTGAGGCGGGTACCACACGATTCTTTGTATCCTAGGCACGAGTCAGATGCCCGAAGTACAGAATTTCAATGTATATACGTCAGAAAAAAAATGTATCCTTTTCATGCATTTACTCTGTGTTTCTTCTTACATGAGGGAGCCTGTTGTCTTGACAGCAGTGGCTGCTGGCCATGACACAGTTAAGCCAAACTGGCCACCGCAGAGCAGCCCGCCACCCGAACCTTGCCAAATCTGCATCCTGTCCCTAACAGACACCAGCGCCTGTCTCTGCAGAGAACTGAACACAGCATATGCTTTCCTCTTAGGAGCTTCAAGCTGAAGCATATTGGGCCAGCTTCCCCACTGAGCCCAGTCCCCCGGGTTGAGTTTACAAGATGGTATGTTAATAACGACTCTGTTGGTCCAGGGCCAGGAATTCGGTGATGTCAGTAGGCGCTCCAAAATGAGAAGTCCCCCAGAATCCAGGGGTGGGGGNGTTTTTTTTTTAACCCCTTTGGAGGACAAGGTTATCAGGAACAAATTCTCTGCTGGAAAGTGCCCGTGGTGCATGGTGAGGCGGGTACCACACGATTCTTTGTATCCTAGGCACGAGTCAGATGCCCGAAGTACAGAATTTCAATGTATATACGTCAGAAAAAAAATGTATCCTTTTCATGCATTTACTCTGTGTTTCTTCTTACATGAGGGAGCCTGTTGTCTTGACAGCAGTGGCTGCTGGCCATGACACAGTTAAGCCAAACTGGCCACCGCAGAGCAGCCCGCCACCCGAACCTTGCCAAATCTGCATCCTGTCCCTAACAGACACCAGCGCCTGTCTCTGCAGAGAACTGAACACAGCATATGCTTTCCTCTTAGGAGCTTCAAGCTGAAGCATATTGGGCCAGCTTCCCCACTGAGCCCAGTCCCCCGGGTTGAGTTTACAAGATGGTATGTTAATAACGACTCTGTTGGTCCAGGGCCAGGAATTCGGTGATGTCAGTAGGCGCTCCAAAATGAGAAGTCCCCCAGAATCCAGGGGTGGGGGTGGGGGTGGAGGGGGTCAGGAGCATGAATGCATAAGTGGAGAAAACTGTGACTTGCCCCCTGGGGAGAAGGCCAGAAATGGCAGCAGGAAAGGCAACAAGAGTCTTTACGTAAAGACTTTCTGTAAAAACTCTTCCAGTAAATAGTTCGTGCCAACAAAGCTGGTATGCAATCCACAGGATGCTTGGGAAACTAGGCTATTCAACAAGACTTCATCTTTGCCTTCCTCCTGCCTTTTTTTTTTTTTCCTTCCTTCCAGTTACTATTTCAAAAGATTTAAATAAGATTTAAACTTGTTTCACTGGGTCGGGGGACAGCCTCGGCAAACTCCCTGCCCTCTGTTCAAAGAACGTATCCCAAACTTCCCTGCATCTGCTGACCACACCGAATTTAACAAGGTTTGCTGGTGAACTCAAGTAAGTTTCCCACAGTGACACATTAATAATAAGTTCCTGATCCCATCTATCCCAAGCCATGAATATGTAATGTTATAAAATGAGTCCTTTTCACACAACAGAACCTCAGACGTGAATAAATAAAAACTATCCATCACAAGCCTGTGAAAAATTAATGAGGGTTCGGAGACGTGAGGAAAAAATGGTGGCCGAGGAGGGGTGGGCCAGCTCCTAAGAGCCCCCCTATCTTTCAGATGGCAAATATCCTTGCCCCCGCCCCTCACTGCACAACCAGGTGAGGCTGTGAAGGACCGGATTTGATCTGCCATCGGCGGAAGGCGGCCTGTCAACCTCCTTGGAGTGAGTGTCCAAGCACGGAGAGGTCACGGTCTCTGATATTCGAGCCACGATTTGAACTCTGGCAGCAGAGCCTGAGTTTGTTAGTTTAGTTACGCACAGTTCATAACCAACTTGCTTCCGGAAGTCCTGGGGGATGCTCCCAGCAGTTGGGGTGAGTGGGAATGGCTGGGCTGCTGCTGGGGTGAAACCACGCTTGTCCGTCCTTCTAGATGAACTACACAATCAAGGCCACTTGCTGGGTGGGCACCCTTCGCAAGGCACTGGGCGGGTTCTAATTCTCTCTCACTAGGACGCCACCTGACAAGTGGGGAAACCGAGGCCGGGACGAGCTAACTTAATTAACTCCCTAGAGTCTAATAGCTGGTGAGAAGCAAAGACAGACAGAGGGTTCCTCTGCTCCAGACCCCCGCCTTCCCACCTGCAGCCACTCCTCAGCGTTCAGGGGTGAGTGTACTGACGTTGCTTCAGCTGCCTCCTAGACTCACTTCAGGGCCTTCGTAGGACAAACCAGGCTTCGCGGGTGGCTCAGCGGCAAAGAATCTGCCTGGCGCTGCAGGAGACGTGCGAGACAGGGGTTAGATCCCGGGCTCAGGAAGGTCCCCCCGAGAAAGGGAATGCCAGCCCAGTGCAGCACTCTTGCCTGGGAAGCCCCGTGGACAGAGGAGCCCGGTGGCCTGCAGCCCAGGGGCCACGAGGAGTCGCACCCGGCTGGGCAACTGAGCACACGCGCCCAGAGGCGACACGCGGGGCGGATGCCTGTGCCTCGGCTCTTCTCTGGAGCTGAGCATCTGGTCTGTGGGGACAATCACCACGGGGAAGATTCGCCAATCGGCCAATGGGGACGACCCCGTTGACCGCTCCGGGCTCTGGGCTTCCACCTTCCACGGAGAGGAGAGCCGGGTGCAGGAGGAGCTCCGGTGTGACTGGAGCAGCCGGGCTGCTCTGGCGCTTTCTGTGCTCTTGCCTGAGCTGTTCCTGCTCCAGGTGCCGAGCGCACCTCTGTCCACCTGACGGGACGCTCACGCTGGGGGAGCAGCACAGCCCCTGTGCCACCCCTCCTCCCCAGTTTGGCCCAAGAGGCCCACCCAAGAAAGCCAGAGGCTGCAGTGATGGGTATGGACCAGCCGGGTGACATCAGTGAGGAGAGAGGGCCACACGTCAAAAAGGAGACCCTGGGAGGGAGCCGACCTCGGGAACCCCCACTGCCCACCTCCAAGAGCCACCGTGGGGCCAACGCTGCCAAATCATCTGGTTATTTCAGAGAAAACCAGCAATCAAGATTTTAAGGGAACTTGCTCCACTGCAAAAAGAGAAAGTGTGTGTGCCAAAGAAAACATGTCTACAGGCAGGATTCCACCACGCTTTCCATCTACAGTGGTGTCAGGTTCAATGCTCTGGGCTCCTGAGAGAAGGCTGCTCTGCCCACGCCCAGGGCAGACCCTCGCTGCTTGCTGGACTGGACGGATTCACATCCCAACTCTCAACGGATGAACCGGAAGCTTGGGAAACTAATAAAACCAAAAACCGGCCAAGAGAGAGGAAATGCTATCTGGACCCCGTTGCAAGTTTTACCTTTCATCAGCCAGTAAAGACTCAGTGTTCCTCCATGCAGGGCTGCCTGGGGACCCAACAGGCATTAAGGGACAAGGAATTTTTGTGTTTCTTTGTCTTTCCCAAAGTGGGGCTCGGTCCAGAGCAGAACCACCAGGGTGGTCCCAGGAGCCCCAACCTGGAAAGACAGCAAAGAGCAGCTTAAACAAGAAGGGAAGTCAATGGGCTGAGAGGTGGCTCAGCAGCTAAATCCCAGGGTCACACTGAGCGTGGCCAACGACCCAGGAGTGACACAAAGCCTGAAGCCAAACAGAGGAATAAGCTAGAATCAGACCAACCCCTTGTTGCTGAGGGACACGGCCTCAGTGCCCGTTCTGTGACCAGCAGTAACAAGCATCAGCTGGGCCCACCGAACAGAGTGAGAGCTTCTCCTGCCAAACCCCACTGGGCTCACTGACACACAGAAGAGACAGCTCTTCTGTGTGGTGAAGAGAGAGTTCTGGGGAGATGAACTCTGTACAGCTCGGGCCTCATATTCCTGCATGAGTCACTCAATGCAAAGAAAAGCAAGGAAGCCCATGTGAACGCTGACCACAAGGGAGTTTATAAACCAGTAGGGGTATTGAGAGGAGTTCAGAAAATACTATGAGAAAATTTTTAAAGTGATAAATGCACCAACGACAGAAAAAACAAAGTGTAAAGTAGGACATGGTGGCAAGAACTCTTGGCAGATGCAATTGCGGAATGGAACAGGTTTCAACGTATGGGTAGGAGTTAGATAAGAAGAAACTGGAGGACGATGAGTGAAAACAGGAAGTCTGTTTCGAGCAGAAGGACCTACTCGAAAGGAATGGAAGCCTCAAGTGTCTATGGAGATGAAGATGAAGTTCCAGTTTAGCAGAAACACAGGGTTTAATGGGTTTCCCTGGTGGCTCAGACAGTAAAGACTACACCTGCAATGAGACCAGGGTTTGATCCCTGGGTCAGGAAGATCCCCTGGAGGAGGGCATGGCAACCCACTCCATTATTCTTGCCTGGAGAACTCCATGGACAGAGGAGCCTGGCAGGCTACAGACCATGGGGTCACACAGTCAGACACAACTGAGTGACAAACACTACACGTAGGGTGTAATACAAGGAGGGTTTGTTGGGGGCGGGGGGCGGTTACGCATAGATTTGTTTGTAGTTTGAAAACAACCAAGCAATTTTTCAGGGCAAGCAGATGACCTGTCAGATGTTGGGTTCTCCAGTCCCAATCTGCTAATTTAATAATCATGTGAGGTCAAACTCCATCCCACCCAAACCCCTGAGTGTGAGAGGTAAATCCAGATGCCAATGGATCACTCCCAGTGGTTTAACCTACAGGAGCCCTTAACTCAGTAAGGCTGTAGCGGACACTCCATCTTCCTACCTCATCACGCCTCCTTCCAGACCCCATCTCCATGGATGGTACCACCATGTCCAAGCCCTTCATCCTTCCTTTTTCATACTTACCACCCCCCTCACTCCACTCCTGTTGTTGACCAAATCTTGTTGGTTTCACCTCCTTATCCTCTGTCACAACTGCCTCCTCCTGGTATTTACTGCTAACACGTCTGTTCAGAAACTCATCATTTCTTGCCTGGGTGACTGAAATCCTCTCCCAGCAGGTAGCCTACCCTCGTTTCTCATGGAGCTGCCAGAATGGCCTCCTAAAAGGCGAGTCTGATAATTTCACGACCCTGCTCTAAATTCCTCCTACAGCTCCCTGTGGCTTGGATGTAATAAATGTTTATTGAACGAATGAGCTCTCTGATTACCCGCTGTTCTCTGCCTGGTACAGGGAAGGTCAGGCTTATGTGAAACATACTTCTGAGCAGAGTTGGACAATGAACAAAGTGGCTCATTCTGAATTCCACACCACCCCCACGCCCTGATCCCTCTGGGGAGACTTAGGAGGTACAACTACAGGGGGAAGGAGGTCGGAAAACGAGACTGGGACCAACTCAAGGAAGAGCCGGAGGCTAAGAAGTTTGGGACCGACTGGTGCTTTATATGCTCACCTCACCTAATTCTCAGAAAGTCTGGACTCTTCCTGTAGGAAACAAGGTCGAGTCTATCATTACCCACTGTCGCATTTTAAGGATGGCCACAAATTCTTCCACACTTCCACCATCAGAAAGTGGGGCACACGTCCACTCCCCATGAATCCAGAGGGCTTTGTGATGGCTTTGACCATACAAGTGAGGCCACATCTGTTTCTAGACCCAGGCCTTAAGAAACGGGCAGCTTCTGCTTCCTGTCTTTCAGAATACTCTCTCTGGACCCCTGAGCTATGACTTAAGAAGCCCATCCACACAAGGCCGCCAAGTTGGAAAGGTCATGTGTAAGCTCTGGGCAGCTGTCACCCTGGGAAGGTGCCAGGCATATGGATGACCACCCTGGACCAGCCGACCCAGCTCATTCATCAGCAGAGAACCACCGAGTGACCTCAACTGATGCCATACACACCAGAAGAATCACCCAGCTGAGCCCCGCCAGAATGCCTAATTCAGGAAAATCACAAGCCAAGGTGGAAGGGCTGTTGCCCTAAGCTCCAACGTTTGGGGATAATTTGCTATGCACTGCAACACCCTCACTTTTACAGGTGAGCCACATGTGGCTCCAAAAGGTTCACTGACCGACCTACGGTCTCTTGGCTGGAAAGCTGTGCACAGCCTGGAACAGAAAGTCACCCTGCCTGACTCAGATGTGCACAATGCAATCCCTCAAAAAGCAAAGCCACACGGGCAGGGTGGGCTAACTAAATGCCTCCGTGCTCTCTGGATTGTGTAAGCAGTGCCAAAATGCTTCGCCTCTCCTTGTGTGACTAACCTGTCAGTACAGCTGACCACCAGGGGCTT
Organism: Oreotragus oreotragus; assembly: GCA_006410675.1. Classification (NCBI taxonomy): domain Eukaryota; kingdom Metazoa; phylum Chordata; class Mammalia; order Artiodactyla; family Bovidae; genus Oreotragus; species Oreotragus oreotragus. The sequence continues at coordinate 51,954 of SJYX01011059.1, read as the reverse complement.
CCCACACCTCCCACCCTCTCCTCTCCAGGCAGAGGCTCACGTGCCTGTCTTCCCTGCTGCAAAGACTAAGCTCTGTGATGACCAAGAAATAAAGATAAACGCAAGGACAAGAGACAACCTCCCATCCCGAAGGCGGCTCCTCACTGGGGTGAACAACCATGAGGCTCCTATCACCCTAAGAAGGAAAACAAGGCAGACATTTAGTTAAACTGTTCTAAGGATGTCCTGCTTAAATCTACATTTTGGAGAAGTTCGAGCTATAAAAAATTAAGGATTGGTTCCCGGGATCTTGAGACTGCCGATGATATTCAAACAACCCAAGAAGGCGACACACACGGGCACGCCTGCAGCATCTAACAGTGTGGCACTTTAGCAGATTGTGGCTCATGCTCCAGCGAATGAAACGGTGGAAGCAAGAGCGCATTTACATGGGCTTGTGATTTCCTCTGACAAGGTCCACGCGCTCATTCCTTTGACCTAAGCAAAATTCCCAGGGCAAAACAGATTTGAAAGTCAGGGGGACAAGAAGACCATCTGTCAATGAGATCATGTACGAAATCACCAACAGAAGTTCCTTTAAAAAATAGGACTCAACAGGACAGAAGAGCATCCACAGACCTGTTCACAGCCGCCCTGAAAATAAGAGTTTAAAGTAACTAGTCGCTGGCCTTGATATACTTCTGGAGCTCCGTAAAATAAATCTGACCATCTTCATCTGATAATGGATTTCCAAACATTAAACCAAAAATGATGAAAACCACTGCAGACTGATAGAAGAGCAAGACGACGAGGTCTTTCAGAGCAACCGTTTTGCACGAACACAAACAAGGAATTTGAAAGTGGATCCGTTTGAGTTTCTGAGGAAAACAGGCCCCGCTCTGTCTCGGCTCCTACTCTTTCATGACGGACTGAGGAGGACACAGGGCTTTCAGATTCTCCCTGGCTGGCTTTCATGCCCCATTCCAGCAGATACACCATCCTCGGAGCAGCCAAAGTACTCAGACAAATGCCCCCAAAATACTCAGGCCCAGCAACTGAAAGGGAATGATTTACAACTCACACCCGGTATTCTTTTAAGAAAACTGTAAAATATCATGGCTGGTCCCTTTGAAAATGGGCCAAAATAAGACTGTGTTCGACAGAGAAGTTCATAGGAAAAGAAACCTGGCTTTGGGGCCAGACAGGCTTGGGTTGGAATTTCACAACCAGGGCTGATGGTGACACTGCTCTGGGAAAAGACTTCAAAACTGAAAGGGTCTCTGTCTTTGCTTCTGCAAAAGTTAGAGCCCCCTCTGGGGCCCACAGGGCAGGAGAGGGCACCTAATAGGTGCAGAGTCCAACCTCGAAGGTCTGGACTGTCTATCACCATTCCCAGCAGGGCAGCAGAGGGTTAAGAACATGGGCCTCAGAACCTGGCAGCCTGGGTTCCAACCCTGCCTCCACCACTGGCACCTGCTGTGTGAACCTACGTTAGTTAGCCAGTCCCTCTTTGCCTCCTTTTGAAATTACTATTTCACTGAAGTATAACTGTTGGGAATCCTCACCTCACAGGGCAGCCTTAAGGGTGAACAGCACTAATGTGCCTAAGNTCTCCAGTCCCAATCTGCTAATTTAATAATCATGTGAGGTCAAACTCCATCCCACCCAAACCCCTGAGTGTGAGAGGTAAATCCAGATGCCAATGGATCACTCCCAGTGGTTTAACCTACAGGAGCCCTTAACTCAGTAAGGCTGTAGTGGACACTCCATCTTCCTACCTCATCACGCCTCCTTCCAGACCCCATCTCCATGGATGGTACCACCATGTCCAAGCCCTTCATCCTTCCTTTTTCATACTTACCACCCCCCTCACTCCACTCCTGTTGTTGACCAAATCTTGTTGGTTTCACCTCCTTATCCTCTGTCACAACTGCCTCCTCCTGGTATTTACTGCTAACACGTCTGTTCAGAAACTCATCATTTCTTGCCTGGGTGACTGAAATCCTCTCCCAGCAGGTAGCCTACCCTCGTTTCTCATGGAGCTGCCAGAATGGCCTCCTAAAAGGCGAGTCTGATAATTTCACGACCCTGCTCTAAATTCCTCCTACAGCTCCCTGTGGCTTGGATGTAATAAATGTTTATTGAACGAATGAGCTCTCTGATTACCCGCTGTTCTCTGCCTGGTACAGGGAAGGTCAGGCTTATGTGAAACATACTTCTGAGCAGAGTTGGACAATGAACAAAGTGGCTCATTCTGAATTCCACACCACCCCCACGCCCTGATCCCTCTGGGGAAACTTAGGAGGTACAACTACAGGGGGAAGGAGGTCGGAAAACGAGACTGGGACCAACTCAAGGAAGAGCCGGAGGCTAAGAAGTTTGGGACCGAATGGTGCTTTACATGCTCACCTCACCTAATTCTCAGAAAGTCTGGACTCTTCCTGTAGGAAACAAGGTCGAGTCTATCATTACCCACTGTCGCATTTTAAGGATGGCCACAAATTCTTCCACACTTCCACCATCAGAAAGTGGGGCACACGTCCACTCCCCATGAATCCAGAGGGCTTTGTGATGGCTTTGACCATACAAGTGAGGCCACATCTGTTTCTAGACCCAGGCCTTAAGAAACGGGCAGCTTCTGCTTCCTGTCTTTCAGAATACTCTCTCTGGACCCCTGAGCTATGACTTAAGAAGCCCATCCACACAAGGCCGCCAAGTTGGAAAGGTCATGTGTAAGCTCTGGGCAGCTGTCACCCTGGGAAGGTGCCAGGCATATGGATGACCACCCTGGACCAGCCGACCCAGCTCATTCATCAGCAGAGAACCACCGAGTGACCTCAACTGATGCCATACACACCAGAAGAATCACCCAGCTGAGCCCCGCCAGAATGCCTAATTCAGGAAAATCACAAGCCAAGGTGGAAGGGCTGTTGCCCTAAGCTCCAACGTTTGGGGATAATTTGCTATGCACTGCAACACCCTCACTTTTACAGGTGAGCCACATGTGGCTCCAAAAGGTTCACTGACCGACCTACGGTCTCTTGGCTGGAAAGCTGTGCACAGCCTGGAACAGAAAGTCACCCTGCCTGACTCAGATGTGCACAATGCAATCCCTCAAAAAGCAAAGCCACACGGGCAGGGTGGGCTAACTAAATGCCTCCGTGCTCTCTGGATTGTGTAAGCAGTGCCAAAATGCTTCGCCTCTCCTTGTGTGACTAACCTGTCAGTACAGCTGACCACCAGGGGCTTCCCACACCTCCCACCCTCTCCTCTCCAGGCAGAGGCTCACGTGCCTGTCTTCCCTGCTGCAAAGACTAAGCTCTGTGATGACCAAGAAATAAAGATAAACGCAAGGACAAGAGACAACCTCCCATCCCGAAGGCGGCTCCTCACTGGGGTGAACAACCATGAGGCTCCTATCACCCTAAGAAGGAAAACAAGGCAGACATTTAGTTAAACTGTTCTAAGGATGTCCTGCCTAAATCTACATTTTGGAGAAGTTCGAGCTATAAAAAATTAAGGATTGGTTCCCGGGATCTTGAGACTGCCGATGATATTCAAACAACCCAAGAAGGTAACACACACGGGCACGCCTGCAGCATCTAACAGTGTGGCACTTTAGCAGATTGTGGCTCATGCTCCAGCGAATGAAACGGTGGAAGCAAGAGCGCATTTACATGGGCTTGTGATTTCCTCTGACAAGGTCCACGCGCTCATTCCTTTGACCTAAGCAAAATTCCCAGGGCAAAACAGATTTGAAAGTCAGGGGGACAAGAAGACCATCTGTCAATGAGATCATGTACGAAATCACCAACAGAAGTTCCTTTAAAAAATAGGACTCAACAGGACAGAAGAGCATCCACAGACCTGTTCACAGCCGCCCTGAAAATAAGAGTTTAAAGTAACTAGTCGCTGGCCTTGATATACTTCTGGAGCTCCGTAAAATAAATCTGACCATCTTCATCTGATAATGGATTTCCAAACATTAAACCAAAAATGATGAAAACCACTGCAGACTGATAGAAGAGCAAGACGACGAGGTCTTTCAGAGCAACCGTTTTGCACGAACACAAACAAGGAATTTGAAAGTGGATCCGTTTGAGTTTCTGAGGAAAACAGGCCCCGCTCTGTCTCGGCTCCTACTCTTTCGTGACGGACTGAGGAGGACACAGGGCTTTCAGATTCTCCCTGGCTGGCTTTCATGCCCCATTCCAGCAGATACACCATCCTCGGAGCAGCCAAAGTACTCAGACAAATGCCCCCAAAATACTCAGGCCCAGCAACTGAAAGGGAATGATTTACAACTCACACCCGGTATTCTTTTAAGAAAACTGTAAAATATCATGGCTGGTCCCTTTGAAAATGGGCCAAAATAAGACTGTGTTCGACAGAGAAGTTCATAGGAAAAGAAACCTGGCTTTGGGGCCAGACAGGCTTGGGTTGGAATTTCACAACCAGGGCTGATGGTGACACTGCTCTGGGAAAAGACTTCAAAACTGAAAGGGTCTCTGTCTTTGCTTCTGCAAAAGTTAGAGCCCCCTCTGGGGCCCACAGGGCAGGAGAGGGCACCTAATAGGTGCAGAGTCCAACCTCGAAGGTCTGGACTGTCTATCACCATTCCCAGCAGGGCAGCAGAGGGTTAAGAACATGGGCCTCAGAACCTGGCAGCCTGGGTTCCAACCCTGCCTCCACCACTGGCACCTGCTGTGTGAACCTACGTTAGTTAGCCAGTCCCTCTTTGCCTCCTTTTGAAATTACTATTTCACTGAAGTATAACTGTTGGGAATCCTCACCTCACAGGGCAGCCTTAAGGGTGAACAGCACTAATGTGCCTAAGATGCACGTGGTTAGTGACAGTCAAGGGCTTGCTGATGCTAACACTGTGCCTGCTCTGGACCCGATGCTGTATGAATGGCTTACTCTGAATCTGTAAAGGGTGCTTCACATGGTCTGTGTCACAGAGATTTCTTTGCTTTCTATGTTTTCTTAGGTCATAAAAAAAAATTTATTTTTTAAAGAAAATAAATAACAGGCTGTGGGACGGATTTAGTTTGTTCATACCCAGCTCTTTCTGATCACAGTTATTCGGCAGTGACTTTCAAACTGTGAAGGGCCTAAGACTTCACCCTATTCGTAAGCTAAGGGGTCACCTGCCAAGTTTCCTGGAGGCCACACTCCAGCGCAGACACGAAATACTTCCTCACACAAGCATCACCAGCTGCATGAAGCATGTATCTTCATCAGCTCCCATCACCACCAGGACCAAGTCCATGAGGCTGAGGGGAGCAGGCCAGGCGGATGCTGTGTCCAGAGCGGGCTGGGGTCACGGCTGAGGAGCACTGAGCCTAGGACTCCAAATCCTTCAGCAAACAGACCTGCCTCAATTCCGTCCTGGAGGAAGAAGTGATCACACTGCACAATAAAACAACCCCTGCCCCTCTGCTCCTATGGGAGACAGGATCACCACATTCCAACATTTCCCGGGAGAAACAATCGAAAACAAAGGTTGTTCCCAAGCCCTGCAAAGCCAGGGGAGGCCCTGTCACTCCAGAGCTGCGTCTTAACAACAATGGAAGGAAACACCAAAGCTAACGTTACCTAAATCTGAATATTCTTTCTCTGAACTGATCAAGCAGGCTTATCATTTTTTAAGTGTCCATTGAAAAACAAAAACAGTTGGCAATTCTGTGGCTTCAAATTGAACCCCACTGAGACAAAAAGTTAGATCTGTGACAATCACACGCATCATTTCTGCCGAAAAGGTGCCTTTAGTTAAAAACAGAAACTAATTTGTAAATGGGAATTAAATGCATACTCCACAAAAAAAATAATAATCTGGTGAAAGGGAGGGAAAAAAAATTCCTGTGTGTAGATATAAATGTTTCTTGACAGATGTAAATGAAAACTAATATGGTGACATTTTTCAAATTAGCCAGCGGAAAACACCATGTCTGCTTCCTTTAGCTTTTTTTTTTTTTTTTAAACAGCCTAAGCACTTTTCAGTTATGTTGGCCTCAGAAAGTATTTATGAAAAGAAGAATAAATAATTAATTCCACTGGCTGGGAGCTCGCAACTCCTTTCTGCTTCAACAATATACACTGAAACACTGTTTAAATTACAGGAGCAAATTGATTCAAAAGGCTTCCATTAGCGAGCTGGCAAACAGGTTTGAAGCCGACTAATAAATTTTAGATAAAGATGTAAAGATGGGGCCTTTGATGGGGATGGCAACACCAGAGTGCTGATCTCCAAGTCACCAGTTTGTTAAATCAGTGGCTAACGTCTAGCTTTCTCTCTGTCTCATAACTCACTGTGTTAAGCGTGGGCAGAGTCAGATCAGAGTGCCTGACGTGTGTGCAGTGGCTACTCATGAGGCCTGAGAGCAACACAAGATTCCGGGTTCCAGCTGAGTGTCCCTTTCCACCACTCTGTTCTAATGGGTTTCACAGCACACTGTTCAAAGATATTCAGGCCCAGCCCACCTGTGACATTAAAAAGTTCTACATATGATGCGTCTTGCAGCTTTGAGTCACATCTGAGGTACAAGAAATAGAAATAGAAATCAAGAAACTATGGTTTTTCTTGAATGATATGATGAAATTCCTCCTTCCGTGTGGACACACATCTTGTAAGCAGGCTGAACCTGCTGCTAGAGAAATCGTGGAATATTACACAGCTATTAAAAAGAATAAGTATGTTTATTGGCCTGGAAGGCAGGCATCGTATTCAGCCTAGGGATCCTAAAGCAAACACCCACTTACTTTAGGAAAAGCAAAAAAGGCCTTACACGTGTGTGTTACATATGTTAATGTGAAGAAGGGTGTTCAAGAACACAAACTCCTAACCAAGGTGCCTGGAGGCAGGGAGTGGGGTTGAGGGAGGGGTAAAAGGGGGGAATTCAACGTTCAAGCAAGCATCTCTTTTAACTGAAAAAAAAATCTGATAGCAAACAGTCAACATGAAGCATTAAAGATCTTACACAAAATCATAATATGGGCAAGTTGCTTTTTCAATTGATTCTTACTTGGCCCATTTGGGGAAGCTTGTCAAGGATGCATTTTTTTTAACCCATCCACCTTTCCACCCATCTAACCAAGAAGCCAAGAAGTTCTGGCTCCACTCGCTGGCACCCCGCATCGCTCCAGGTCACGCTCGTGCTGACATCCAAGTGTAAAACGACCACAAGAGCAACACTGACTACATGAGTCAGGAGCCTATGATGTCCTGGACGCACGCTCTCCCTTCCCCACTGCATCCGCAGAGGCCTCAGTACGGCTGCCTCTGGGTACCACAGACTATGCTTGGCCGTGACAGCGCCCCAGGCTGATAACCCCAAAACACATTCTAGGGAGTTCAAATATATACTTTCTCAAGTCTGCACCACCTACCAACGGGGGGAAAGGCAGATATTTTATAAAAGGAATACCATATGTTCGTTTGCCTCACTTCAGAGAGTCGCTTGTTAAATGGAACTATTGGGTAGTATTCCCAGCCTTGGCCCCACCATCAGGAAAAGTGGAATTTACAGAAGAAAACCCCAGAGCACCTTCTGACACTACATGTGGGTTTAAAGCAGCTGAGGTGAGTAGGATGAGATCTTTCAGGGTAGGTTTCTGGGGAAAAAAAAATGCATCATGAGCTGGCTGGCTGCTCGACGTCATGGGCTTGGTACACAAGCCCAGGCGCTCAGTCCCCCAGACCCCGCCGACGCCGCCCCAGCAGGGAGGGGACGGGGCCCCTGGGCGCTCAGTCCCCCAGACCCCGCCGACGCCGCCCCAGCAGGGAGGGGACGGGGCCCCGGGCGCTCAGTCCCCAGACCCCGCCGACGCCGCCCCAGCAGGGAGGGGACGGGGCCCCGGGCGCTCAGTCCCCAGACCCCGCCGACGCCGCCCCAGCAGGGTGGGGACGGGGCCCCTGGGCAGGCTGCTCTTGTTTGGGGAAAGTCAGGAAAGCCGGACACCTGACACTCGCTTTCTGATGCTAATCGGCTACGAAATAAAATATCCAAATTGTGCAAGTGGAGAAAATGGAGTGAAAAGTGAGAGTTATTTCTTTTTAATTAAGCTCTTAATGATATAACAGCAAAACAAGCAATTAATTTCCGAGTGGCTACATTAAGCATTCCACACGGAAATGAGGCAGAAAGAACAACATGAAGGTACGCCCTCTTCCTTCTTAGGTAAACACACGATGGGAAATTGTGTGTGTGTGTGAGAGACAGACACACAGAGAGATGGCCGATGTGTGTGTCGAGTGCTGGCAGTACGGAGCCCAGCTCCATCAGCTCAGGAGCCCTCACACAGCCCAGGCAGTGGCCGCTCTACCACTTCCACCTGACTGAGGAGGAATCTCCAGTTCGGAAAGACCCAGGAGCCCAGGCCTAGGTCCCTACCACTCAACGCGGAGCCAAGACCGGACTCCAGCTTGCACAGAGCCTTCCAGGCACGGATACGCTCTCCTGCCTGCAGAGAAAAGCAACAGGAGGGGGACAGAACAAAAAGCAGACGTGAAAGGCCGGACAGTAAGGATTCGGTGGGCTTTCGGGGCACGCGGTCCCTGTCCCGGCTCCTCCCTCTGCGGCCCTGGTGAGAAGGGGCCACGATGGCATCGAGGGGTCACGGGCAGCGCGGGAACAGCACGTGCTGCTGACGCGGAGCCCCCCTCCATCTCAATCTCGACAGATTCGCAGGAGTTCTCCTTCCCGTACTGAGAAGATGGGGGCCATGCGAGGAGAAGAAAAAAGTCTGTCTCTCCTGCGCCTGGCTCAGAAAGGCACAGCGCCTCCACACACATGAGTAAAACTCCCGAAGCCGTCTCTCAGTCCCAAAACAGCCTTCCAGGCGGGTCGCCAGAAGAGTTGTCTTGAGGCCTGTAACTCACCTTCTCCCCAGTGGGTCCCTGGGGCCCTCCGTGGTGACAGGTAAATTCATGTCAAACGTCACTCCAGAATGCTGGAGACCCCAGAAGTGACCTCCGTCATTCATAGCCGCTCTGAGGGCAGCAGGGCCAGACACGAGCCACGCAGAGAAAAACGCACCTTTCGCCTCTTCACAGCAGAAGGCACCACTGCCAAACAGCGCGTCCCTGCTGCATTGGGGGCAGGCCGTGAGACGGCAGGAGGGCTGGGTTTCTGAGGGACGAAATCAGTAAGGCTGCTTCCTCCCTGCCAGGCCTGGGGCTGGCCCAGTCACCCCACGGGAGCAGCCTCTACAGCCTGGGAGCTGGCCTGCTTGGAGGTGTGGGCGGCGGGGAGTGATGTCCCTTTTACTTACTCCAGATAAGCGGCAGAGAAATCTGCAGGGAGTCCCGGCTCAGGCATTCTCATCAGTAATTATAAAACTGAAAATTATGATCTACACTAAAGCAGAACAAAACGGACCAGTGGTCCTTTCTTTTCCTCTCTCTGTATAAAGCCCGTATCACACAGACTCTGCAAAGCGGTGAAAACCTCACTGTACGGAATGAGTGGGCTGCAGCCGTGGAGCACTCACTGGAGGGGTTTCACTGCTGCAGGGCCGTGCCGGGCATCCGCTGCTCTTCCCTGCTCCGTGTCGGCACCCCTTCTTCTGACAGCTCCTTCATCAACCCTGCACAAACCCGCCCCTCCTGAGTGCACTTCGGGGGAGCCCGACCCCACCTGCTGAATCAAGAGGTGAGCCTGTGACACAGGCTGGACCAGTCAGAAGGGATCACCATGCCAGGTTCAGAGGGGGCCCTGTGACTCAGGCTGGACCACTCTGAGTGGAGACCACAGCACTGACTGGACCGACGGGGAGAAGACTTGTCCAAGGTCGGCGAGGGGACGGGAGGTTAGCCCTGCAGTGCTGGCTGGTGAGAGCGTGGAAGACGACACCCAAGGAGCGCCTCTGTCAGGAGACACAGCTGAGGGACAGAACAAGACCAAAGCTGGAGGAGAGAGCAAAGCCCCGGGAGCAGCGGGCTACACAGTGGTGTTTGTAGGCGTTGTCTGAGACTCTTTTTTTCCAAAGGCCCTCAGAGAATGATGTTAAAAGGCTCCTACAGAAACTGCATCTATACTGCATACACGTAGTCCCATATGGATGACCTTCAGGGCAGTGCATCTACAAAGAACGTTTCTCTCGGCCTGTCATCTCCCCACATCCCAGACTGGTCTGTCACCAAAGGCCCAAGGCCCTCTTCTGGCTACCCAGAAGACCCAGGAGCCGTCAATCCAAGACCATCTGTGGCGACTTAGGCTGGGGCCATCTTTGATTCTAAACATCATCACCTCCCATTCTCCTGTCCCTTCCCCTTTGTCTGGCCCTCTCAGTGCTTTCCATTGCCTGATACCCTCTCAATGCTGTACTGGCTAAGACAGCGAGCATCTTGGGGACATAGGTAGTCACCAGAGATAGTCAAGTGCATGGTGAAACTGCCCATTATAAGCTTTCGACATCAGTATCTAGCCCACGGGTGGCCATATTGTTTTTCCTGAGTAATATGTATTGAATAAGTAGACAAGGAGATCATCTCAAATAGACTGCAAGCCCATTGAAAGAAAAGGTGGTCATCTGTAATCCTGAATATTCCAACAGGACCTAGCAGAATACTCTGTATGAAAAATGCTCAAAATATATTTGTTGAATGAAGACAGACACCCCTCTACCAATAAAAAAGCACTTCCAAGCTCAATTATAGACAGCTGGTACTGTCTGTAATTTACGGGGGGAGAGAGGAGAGGGCAGGATGCATAGTCGCTACTGCTTGATTTTGTAAAGGCCTAATCAGATATGATGAGGCTGTGGGCTCTACTGGGTCTTCCCATTTGCATTATTGATCTAAAATATAACTTACACAGGCAAATTCTGAACGCAAATCATCAGAATTGGTACAGACACACGTGAGGAGCTACAAGCATGACTGTACGAGACCCTGCCTTATACTGCTGTAACATTCCACATGGGGCTGCACATGACATGTCACAGAAACTGCGGTATTGCAACTGTACCCTCAAAATGGGACCCGAGAGCTGGGGCTTCCAAGTCCCCCTTATTCAACAGCATGCAGTGTAAATGACAGGTTTTTCTTCTGGAGTTAGAAGGCCAAATGATCGCAACTATGGATGTAAAAATACACAAGGCAGTTGAATACAAAATAAAGGGCAAAACTAAGAATCGGGGGGAAATCACTGCACACGGGGAGTGGAACTTGGGCAACTTTCCCTTTATTCTTTTTCTTTCATATAGTTGTGACAACATCTTTTGAAGATGAAGCACTCTCTCCCCCGTCTCAGCCATCAGTTACGGAATGTCGAGTCTCTTGGGAGGCATTATTAACAGGGCAGGAAGTGGAGCGAGCAGCTTTACACCAGCCAGACTTGGAAAAGGAAAGCTACAAATCCGGCTGCAAAGATGCAGACACTGAGGCACTTCAGCAAGTGTGACAGTGTGGGCGTCCTAGAGGCACAGACCCAATAACAGAGGAGAGCTGAGCTGGAGCTGACGGAGGGCGCAGGCCCTGCCACAAACAGTCCGAGAGCAAAAAGGTGGCCAGGAAATTCCTGACGGAGCCATTCTCCCTCACGACCCTAACGGGCTGGGCGCTCCACAGACGCTTTTGCTGCCTTGGGTTCAGGAGCAGGGCCTTAGACCGTGGGTGGGGAGACCAGGAAAGAACCCCTAAGGTAGAGGCATGGGCCGAAGGCAGGCACAGAAGAGTTCGAAAGGACAAAATGTGCTTTTTCCAACACTACATGGATGTATTGGGAATGAAGCTGGTGATGCTGAAGGTGTCCAACTCCTTCTTAGGGCATCTTGACTTCTAAAGAGTGATTTGGAATGCCCCAGTGGCTATGTGTGTGGTCAGTCCTGTTTGATTCTTTGTGGCCCCATGGACTGTAGCCCACCAGGCTCCTCTGTCCATGGAATTTTCCAGGCAAGAATCCTGGAGCTGGTTGCCATTTCCTACTCGAGAGATCTTCCCGACCAAGGAATCCAACCCACGACTGTTTACCTCTAGTGCCACCTGGGAAGCCCGTACCTCACTTCAAACTCTAGGCAGTGATCACCACTTCTCCTGGGTTTCCCCTGGTGGCTCAGACTGTAAAGAATTCGCCTGCAATGCAGGAGACCTGGCTTTGACCCCTGGGTTGGGAAGAATCCCTGGAGAAGGGAACGCCATCCCACTCCAGTATTCTTGCCTGGAGAATGCCATGGACATAGGAGCTCGGTGGGCTACAGTCCATGGTGTTGCAAAGAGTCGGACATGACCGAGCGACTAACACACATCATAACTTTTCTAATCCTCAGTTTCCTCCGCTGTGAAACAGACAATTCTGATCATCTGGAAGCAATGCTAGAATAAATACATGAGCATTTATGTAGAGCACCCAGCACATGATCAGCAGCTGCTGTTACTATCAGCAGCAGCATCACCATCAACCAGACACTTGGGGTGAGGACTGACTTACGGACCCACCAGCTGAAGGCTGACTACCCCACTATTAACATATCATGAATTCCTAATGAAATAGAGCCGTGTTATCCCAGAAGTGAAGAACTATTTCTCCACTATCCACAAATGGCTCAAAAGTTTCTAGGAATTTGTCTTAAAAATCTCCTTCTGGTAATACTTCTTGAGACATTGTACTCTTCACAACCAAAAGCTATTTCTGCAATATATCCCCAGGGGCTTCCTGCATCAAAAAGAAAAGTAGCTTAGCTGAGTTATATGATCCATCCTAAAGTTTCACCTGAGCTTCCTTTTTAATTACATCTTCTTAGAAGCAAACAATACATCAAGAAGACAAAATGCCATCAAAGCAAGACCCCATTCTGACCAATCTCAAAAGCGCCATAAGGGATGCTAGGCGAGACTAGCCCAAGTCTAACACAGCCCACATGCTGCAGTCATGACAGAGGAAAAGGAGGACCGATCCTGAGCTCTCCCTCTAGACGGATGAGCACTGCCCAGCGAGGACAACGGCTCTGCCCAGTGGAGAGCTGGTTTTCAAGCGCAACCCCAGGCAAAGCTGACTCTTCCAGACCAGAGCTGCTCAAACCTCCTTCCCACTGCCCCACTGAGGTCCACTGCTGTCAGAGCTGCCTGTGCATGGAACTCGGGGAGCCTGGGACTCACTCAGCGATTACNACTGCCCAGCGAGGACAACGGCTCTGCCCAGTGGAGAGCTGATTTTCAAGCGCAGCCCCAGGCAGAAGCTGACTCTTCCAGACCAGAGCTGCTCAAACGTCCTTCCCACTGCCCCACTGAGGTCCACTGCTGTCAGAGCTGCCTGTGCGTGGAACTCGGGGAGCCTGGGACTCACTCAGCGATTACAGAAAGTGGGAGGCCAGCTTTATCCACGATGGGGATCTGGGTGGCAAGCAGTGGCTGCAAGCCATCCATAAGTGACNCTGAGCTGGAGCTGACGGAGGGCGCAGGCCCTGCCACAAACAGTCCGAGAGCAAAAAGGTGGCCAGGAAATTCCTGACGGAGCCATTCTCCCTCACGACCCTAACGGGCTGGGCGCTCCACAGACGCTTTTGCTGCCTTGGGTTCAGGAGCAGGGCCTTAGACCGTGGGTGGGGAGACCAGGAAAGAACCCCTAAGGTAGAGGCATGGGCCGAAGGCAGGCACAGAAGAGTTCCAAAGGACAAAATGTGCTTTTTCCAACACTACATGGATGTATTGGGAATGAAGCTGGTGATGCTGAAGGTGTCCAACTCCTTCTTAGGGCATCTTGACTTCTAAAGAGTGATTTGGAATGCCCCAGTGGCTATGTGTGTGGTCAGTCCTGTTTGATTCTTTGTGGCCCCATGGACTGTAGCCCAGCAGGCTCCTCTGTCCATGGAATTTTCCAGGCAAGAATCCTGGAGCTGGTTGCCATTTCCTACTCGAGGGATCTTCCCAACCGAGGAATCCAACCCACGACTGTTTACCTCTAGTGCCTCCTGGGAAGCCCGTACCTCACTTCAAACTCTAGGCAGTGATCACCACTTCTCCTGGGTTCCCCCTGGTGGCTCAGACTGTAAAGAATTCGCCTGCAATGCAGGAGACCTGGCTTTGACCCCTGGGTTGGGAAGAATCCCTGGAGAAGGGAACGCCATCCCACTCCAGTATTCTTGCCTGGAGAATGCCATGGACATAGGAGCTCGGTGGGCTACAGTCCACGGTGTTGCAAAGAGTCGGACATGACCGAGCAACTAACACACATCATAACTTTTCTAATCCTCAGTTTCCTCCGCTGTGAAACAGACAATTCTGATCATCTGGAAGCAATGCTAGAATAAATACATGAGCATCTATGTAGAGCTCCCAGCTCATGATCAGCAGCTGCTGTTACTATCAGCAGCAGCATCACCATCAACCAGACACTCAGGGTGAGGACTGACTTACGGACCCACCAGCTGAAGGCTGACTACCCCACTATTAACATATCATGAATTCCTAATGAAATAGAGCCGTGTTATCCCAGAAGTGAAGAACTATTTCTCCACTATCCACAAATGACTCAAAAGTTTCTAGGAATTTGTCTTAAAAATCTCCTTCTGGTAACACTTCTTGAAACATTGTACTCTTCACAACCAAACGCTATTTCTGCAATATATCCCCGGGGGCTTCCTGCATCAAAAAGAAAAGTAGCTTAGCCAAGTTATATGATCCATCCTAAAGTTTCACCTGAGCTTCCTTTTTAATTACATCTTCTTAGAAGCAAACAATACATCAAGAAGACAAAATGCCATCAAAGCAAGACCCCATTCTGACCAATCTCAAAAGCGCCATAAGGGATGCTAGGCGAGACTAGCCCAAGTCTAACACAGCCCACATGCTGCAGTCACGACAGAGGAAAAGGAGGACCGATCCTGAGCTCTCCCTCTAGACGGATGAGCACTGCCCAGCGAGGACAACGGCTCTGCCCAGTGGAGAGCTGATTTTCAAGCGCAGCCCCAGGCAGAAGCTGACTCTTCCAGACCAGAGCTGCTCAAACGTCCTTCCCACTGCCCCACTGAGGTCCACTGCTGTCAGAGCTGCCTGTGCGTGGAACTCGGGGAGCCTGGGACTCACTCAGCGATTACAGAAAGTGGGAGGCCAGCTTTATCCACGATGGGGATCTGGGTGGCAAGCAGTGGCTGCAAGCCATCCATAAGTGACAATGACAATCAGAAACAAAGACACCACCGAGCCCAGCACAGACAGTGTGGCGGAGGGGACTCATCAGCCCTTGAACAAGGTCCACCAGAGACTCTCCCGGTAGTCCAGTGGCTGAGACGCCAAGCTCCCGACTCAGGAGCCCCGGATTCAATCCCTGGTCAGGGAAATAGATCTCACATGCCACAATTAAAGATCCCACATGCCCCAACTGTGACCCAGCAGTCAAACTGATGGCTTAATTTAAAGGTGACCTGTAAAATGAAAGAAAAGAAAGAAAGAAAGAAAAAGGTTCAACACATTCAGCCAGACAACAGTTTCAGATAAGGAACCCCAGATCAAATCAGAATGAGAAGCCATGTTACTAGTCACAGTAAGTGTCTTCGTTAAGAGAAGCGAGAAGGACTGAGCAGCTAGAAGGACTGTCACCATATATCATTTGTAGTAGCTGCGAACATTTACAATGACCTGCAGCTGGTTTCCAATCGGAAGGGGAGGCCCCAGTCAGTGTTTCTGTTATTCTCCTAAAGGTGAAGAACTCTGGTGGGTACTGGACACAAGATATTAATATCCAGACAGATACCCATCCTTAAAAAAAAAATGTGGAAGTGAAGTAAAAGTCGCTCAGTTCAGTTCAGTTCAGTCACTCAGTCGTGTCCAGCTCTTTGCAACCCCATGAATCGCAGCACGCCAGGCCTCCCTGTCCATCACCAACTCTCGGAGTTCACTCAGACTCACGTCCATCAAGTCAGTGATGCCATCCAGCCATCTCATCCTCTGTCGTCCCCTTCTCCTCCTGCCCCCAATCCCTCCCAGTATCACAGTCTTTTCCAATCAGTCAACTCTTCGCATGAGGTGGCCAAAGTACTGTAGCTTCAGCTTTAGCATCATTCCTTCCAAAGACATCCCAGGGCTGATCTCCTTCAGAATGGACTGGTTGCTCAGTCATGTCCAACTCTTTGCAACCCCATGGACTATATAACACAGTCCATGGAATTCTCTAGGCCAGAATACTGGAGTGGGTAGCCTTTCCCTTCTCCAGGGAATCTCCCCAACCCAGGGATCAAACCCAGGTCTCCCACATTGCAGGTGGATTCTTTACCAGCTGAGCCACAAGGGAAGCCCAAGAACACCACTGTAGGTAGCCTATCCCTTCTCCAGCAGATCTTTCTGACCCAGGAGTCAAACCAGAGTCTCTTGCATTGCAGGCAGATCCTTTACCAACTGAGCTATGAGGGAAGCCCTTAAAAAAAAAAAAAAGTGGAGTTCTGCCTCACTGAGAAATTTCTCTCTGAGCCGCACATTACACACACTTGCAGCAGCAAATGAAAGATGCTCCCCTAGAACGAATTCAAGGTGATGGGCCAGGGCTGAGCTATTGACAGGGGCGAGCGTGCAGGAGGCCACGGTTCAGTCGATAGGACATGCGATACACTTACTACCTGTACGTGAATGACTGACAGACAGCTCCCGCTTCCTAAAGCTCATTGATTCTGTATTAATAACAGCACCAGCTGATTTTAGAAGGCCTTATCTGCCAGGTGGATTTCTAAGAGCTATTTAAAGGAAACATGCATATCGTGGTCATTTCAATGATCGTGGAAATAAAACACGGTTTAGACAGAAGTCAGTCTTCACCAGTAAGTCCCAGAGAGGAAAGAGGAATTTCTGATTCACAATACAGAAGATGACAGCAAATCTCTTACCATGAGTGTCACATCAAGTCGACACAGACCTAAGCAGCCATCTGAGGGAACGATTTATATGAATTGGACATGATTTACGCCCTTACAATTCCACAAGGATGGTGGAGAGAGCAATGGACAGCAATCACTAGGAATGATATGTCTTTATCGCTTTCCTTTAAAAACAGTTTTAATCTAAAAGAAATAGAGCAGTGGTAAATGCACCACTGTGGGATACAAAACAGAGCATTAAATGCTCCTAGGAAGCCACCCAATTTTAATTAGGGTGCCAGTAAAATTAAATTTTCCCAGTTTCTTGTACTCGTCAACTCACCAAAAATGCTCAGTTTGCGATCTTTAATGTGACAACACTGAGTCATGAAGCTAACCATTCATTTATTCCTCTGTGACTTACCATGACCCAGCCCTTTCCGGAAGCCACAACAAGGCCAACTGTCTGCATGAAACTTAAGATATTAAGAATCTCAAATCAGGAACAATGGTACATTTTGCAAACACTTTAATTATCTTTGCAACAACTGGGCAAAGTCAGTTGGTCCATTTACTAGTGGATAAATAGAAGATGAAACAAAACTGGGGAGCCCACAGCTACAGAGGCAGCCTATTAAGAAAGCCTCTGTGCGAAAGCTAAATTCTTCCTTTTGTCCACTTACCAAGACATTCCTCCTCGTAGGAGGAAAAGGGCGGGTCCAGTGTTGTTTTTTTTTTAAGTGTCTCCCCCAATTGGTCTAAAACTGATATGGTTGAACTGTAAGCTCTGAAAGCATTTAATTAATATTTTCTCCTCACAGTCAACTTAATGATGACTTTAAAAAATGCCGTTAGATAAATCTTCTAAAAATCCTACTTCCCCAAATGGCCAGTTTCAAATAAAACAAAACAGAAACAGAAAGGCGGAACGATTCACCAAGCCCACATCAGAAAAGTTCAGATTCCTAAAACAGACCTTTGAAGTCTTCAAGCCGAGACTTCCCTGGCGGCCCAGTGGCTATGAGCCCATCCTGCAGTGCAGGGGATGTGGGCTCGATCCCTGGTTGGGGAACCAGCATCCCACACGCTGCAGAGCAACTAGGCCTGTGTGCCACTGCCGGCCCTGCAAGCCACAGCTGGAGAGGACTGGAAGCAGCCTACGTAATTCCAAAATAAGAATCATCAAAACGATAAAGTCTTCAAGCTGCCCCACCTCGCTTTCCAGTCTTCCTCCTCATCCCTTACAACGCAAACTCCACGAGAAGGTCTGAGTTTCATCTACCATTGCATCCCCAATGTCTGGAACAATATCTACAGACGCTGAGTTCCCTAGTTTGAATGAAAACACTATTACCCTGAGACCTAGGGAAGATGGTCTCCCATTCTGGACCCCAACTTTAGAAAACACTCACAAAATAAACTCGATACACGTGGTGCCTTCACTTGAGGTCTGCTGTTGAGCACGGGGTCAACACGAGGCCATGTGACACGTCAGGCCCCAAGAAACCGCCGCTCCACATCTCTCTCCCTACATCTTCAACACATACACACAAAAAAACCTGCAGCCAAACACCCTGATGGGCAATGGTGCGTTACTCCCAACCTCAGAAAAAAAAAAAAAAAAAAAAAACGTTTCCGGGGACCAGGAGGGTTTGAGTCTTCTAAGCTTTTAGATAATGAAAAGACAAATTAATTAACTTGTCAAATCCTTCCGCTCAGCCCAGATCCTATAGGTTCTTGTGTAATAAAATATTATGTCCCAGAAGTATAGAGTATCTATTTTCCTGTGTTCCAATATATGATTTGACAGGTACTTGCAGATTGGCAGGTATTCGCTCCAGGTGAACAGGACAGCTAATAAAAAAGCATCCATGTCAGGCTTAAACTTGTGTATTTGCAGGACTAAAGGGCTTCCATGGTGGTTACAGTTATAGTGAAAGTTGCTCAGTGGTGTCTGATCCTTTGCAACCCCATGGACTATACACCGTCCATGGAATTCTCCAAGCCAGAATACTGGAGTAGGTAGCCTATCCCTTCTCCAGGGGATCTTCCTAACCCAGGAATCAAAGCCAGGTCTCCCGCATTGCAGGCAGATTCTTCACAAGCTGAGCTACAAGGCAAGCCCAAGAATACTGTAGCGGGTAGCCTATCCCTTCTCTAGTGGATCTTCCTGACCCAGGAATTGAACCAGCATGTCCTGCATTGCGGGCAGATTTTTCACCAACTGAGCTATCAGGGAAGCCCCTAGTCACTCAGTTGTGTCTGACTCTTTGCAACCCCATGAACTTTACAGTCCATGGAATTCTCCAGGCCAGAATACTGGTGTAGGGAGCCTTTCCCTTCTAGGGGATTTTCCCAACCCAGGGATCGAACTCAAGTCCATGGTGGCTCAGACAGTAAAGAATTCACCTGCAATGCGGGAGACCCACTGGGTTCTATCCCTGGGTTGGGAAGATCCCCTGGAGAAGGGAATGGCTACCCACTCCAGTATTCTGGAATGGAGAATTCCATGGGCCGAGGAGTCTGGCAGGCTACAGTCCATGGTGTCGCAGAGTCAGACACAACTCGCCAACTTTCACTTCACACAATCACTCCACTTCAGGGCTAAAAGCAGCATGCATATAGTAGGATACCCATTCTCTCCACTGGCCACCGGATGGACGCTACATTCCAGAATTTCAAATTATTTTATCTTTAAAGAAACACCTGATATGATTCAGTTACATGTGGAAAAAAAACTTCAAGTTTGACAAATTTTATTATGTTTGTTGTCTGATAAAGAAAAAGAATGTGTGAATCATAAAAATGGTGATAATGTTTCATTATTCCTTTAGTTTTCCTTCAAATTCTAGTAGATAAGTTGGAATATTTTTAAAGAGAAACAATTTGGAAGCATTCAATAATAATTTGAAATTCTCAATTTCCTATGTTTGTATCGCTTCTCGGCCTTTTGGCTAAGATCAAGTGTAATTTCTTATGTTTTAGTTTGTATTTTTGTAAATCACAAAGTATTTTCTGCTTTAGATCACCATAATTTACTTCAATTAATAAAAATCTTAAGTCCTTCTAATTTTTCATCATATAAATAACACAGATTTACTACAAATCTGTTTTTATAAATCTGTGGGTATATCTTAAATATTCCTTTAAGACACTTCCTACCTATGAAAATCCCAGATGAAAAACAATTTTTTTCTTTTTAACTTTTGATAGAAGACTTGTTTAGAAAATAATAATAATAAACCTCAGAACTGAAATCCTACACTGTACGTCTCTCCCCCGGGCTATGAGAATGCCCACTTCTGCGTTCTTCTGACAGTGTAGTAAAAGTTTAACATTTCTTACTCTTACAAGTTTTCAAAATGTGAATACAGTCTCAATGCTAAACTGAGTCTTCCTTGCTAATAAAACTAAGGATTTTCCAAACATTTACTGTCCACTTGAATGACACTCGAAACTTTTGGAAATTGTCCTATTACTTTTTTAAAGACTTGTGATTAAAAAGAAAAGATTGTTGATTTATAGGAGCTGTTTACTTATTAAGCAGATTAAATATCTGAACAGACAACTAGGAAAAAAAAAAAATCCTACCACTAACTCAAAGACATACTTACAGAAAGAATTCAAAACTGTGTTATTTTATGAATGTGGTGCTAAATTACTTTATAAGTTCTTAAAGATTCTTATTTTTGGCACATCTGAGCTGAGGCAGGGGCAATGAGAAGTTCCCTGTGTTTCCATATGTGGGCCAGGAACCGTATTCGCAGGCCAAATACAAGTTGCGAGCAGGCGAGGAAGTGGAGTCTGTAAAGCGGAGATTTGTAGAGTGCGATAATGAGGCAAGTCGTTATGTTCTAACTGGTCCTAACTGTTCTGTAAACGTTTCCTTTACCCTGTAAACTGTAAGGTCAAGATAATATAAGGAGCACTTAAAGTATAGAAAAGACGTGTGGGTCTTGGCTAGGAACACGCCTTTCCTTTTTCTCCTGGGTTGGGTCGGGTGAGGCGGGGATGGCGTGGGGCCGGAATACTCTAACTGCCTTGTGGACACGTGGGAGTGCATTCTCGACTCCAGCGTGAACACGGAACCACCAGGGTGTCACAGTCACCCTCCGGGTAGTTCCCAGGAACGCCCTGTGAATGTCAAGCCCCCAGAAGGATTTGTTTTGTCCCCCAAAGCGGAGCTCAGACACACACACCACAGGTGCAGTACAGGCTACAGCATTCGAGGGGGTGATCTAGTTTTCCAAAGAGCCGTACCATCTACACAGATGCCTGTTTTTCCATGCCACTGGTGATATATGTTAATTCCCAAAAAAGAACACACCCTGATTAAATCTTCCAGCAAAACTATATTCAGATTATCTAGCCTATTCTGTAATCCTTTTTTCATCTCAGAAAATAAACAGCTACCTCTATATGGTAGAACTTACTAGTATGTGAAATTGACAGTGGTATCTTCCTCTCACAGGTTATTAATGCTTCAATATGACCGATTTCTTTTTTGCACAAGTGGCTAATTTCATTTCCTTCAAGCATCATTGAAAGTGAGAGCGAAAGCGAAGTCACTCAGTTGTGTCCAACTCTTTGTGACTCCATGGACTGTAGCCCACCAGGCTTCTCCATCCATGGGGCTTTCCAGGCAATCAAAGGGTTATTGGTGAGTGCCTGAGACATCTTGAATGTCATAAGCCACTTATTTAAAATATTTTCATTTATATGGAGGATATTAGAATAAATGGTCACGTAGGGATTCATACAGAGAAGGCAATGGCACCCCGCTCCAGTTCACCAGGCTTCTCCATCCATGGGGCTTTCCAGGCAATCAAAGGGTTATTGGTGAGTGCCTGAGACATCTTGAATGTCATAAGCCACTTATTTAAAATATTTTCATTTATATGGAGGATATTAGAATAAATGGTCACGTAGGGATTCATACAGAGAAGGCAATGGCACCCCGCTCCAGTACGCTTGCCTGGAAAATCCCACGGGCAGAGAAGCCTGGTAGGTTGCAGTCCGTGGGGCCGTTAAGAGTCTGACACGACTGAGCGACTTCGCTTTCACTTCTTACTCTCACGCACTGGAGGAGGAAATGGCAACCCAGTCTAGTATTCTTGCCGGGGACATCCCATGGACAGAGGAGCCTGGTGGGTCACAGTCCTTGGGGTCACAGAGTTGGACACGACTGGGCACCTAGGCACTTGCCTCTATCAGAACTGTATACAGTATGACCTGGATTTACATTTAGTTTTCTGGGAAACAAAATGTATAACACCTTGTATACACTCTCTCTCTCTCTTTTTTTTTTTTTTTGTAGTAGAATAATCAAAAGTGGAATATATTCAGTTCTTGTTTCAAGAAAGAAAAAAATCTCCTGTGGCACAGAATGGTTATTCACCCCGGGTCACACAGCAGGTGAGGGGTTAAAAGAAACGGGATCTAAACCCTTCAGACACCAACAGTGCCAAAAGTTGTCATGTCGCTTTTCCACTCAGAGCGGCAGAGCATGTGCGACAACTCTTCTAAATCTTTCCCAAAGAAGAAGGGCGCTGTGATCTAGTAACAAAGCCTCCCAGCGAACAAGGAATGGGGGTAAGAGAAACCTGTCTGGCGGACTTCCTTCTACTTCTCGGTTTTAGCTGTGAGCTTGCAGGAAGGGTCAGGGAGAGGAAGCAGCCCTGCCCCCCGACTGGGCTCCCTCCAGGTCCTGCTAGCAGGAGTGAGGCAAGGCTTGAGAAGCACCTGAGGGTCCTGTCACTCAATGCCCCCTTCCCAGGCCGGCCTGGAGGAGCCTGCGCTGCCTCCCGCGAGCCTGGAACTGTGAAAAGGCATTCCCCAAACCCATTCACAGCGCCTGCTACCAAGTAAGGGCCCTGCTGCGGCACCGGCTGCAAGCGGCTCCATTCTGGGGCAGACCTGCAGCAGCATCCGAGCAAACCTGGGAGACAACTCACGCAGTCTGATGGCTTCACTCATCCTTCCGACATTAAGAGAAACACACACGCCTAAACCTTCACTTTCCGAATGTTTACTGGGAGATTAGGAAAGCAACAGAGGACAGCCAGTGTGTCAGCTTCAAAGAATCACAAATACCCTTCTTTACGCAACCCAGCGGCCAGCTGGAGACCCCGGGCCAGGAGCCCCGTGTGTGCTTAAGAAGGTCATGCCGCTGGCATTCCTTTGGAATGCAAACAAACATAAAAGATGGAGCCTCGAGTCCAGGGCCAAAAGTGCACAGAGAGAGGTCTTCCTTGGCCTCAGGTGAAGCGAATGTACCGAGATCTCACTCTCGTTCGGAAGGCAGGAGACGAGGGCCATCACGCGTGGCCGTTGCAGACTGTGTACTGAACACGTCAACAGGCCACCACTTGCACAGAGTACCACACGGATGGAGCAGGAGGCCACTGCCTTTCTCCCGGGGATTCTCCCGCCCCAGGGTTTGAACCCGGGTCTCCTGCACTGCAGGCAGATTCTTCACCACTGAGCCAACAGGGAAGCCCCCTCCCCAAAAGGACACTAGGAGAGTAAGTGCGGCCCCCGCTGGGGAACACGACCTCTCCCCCCATCCCCTCTGCAGCAGCAGAGGGAGGAACCGCAGAGCCAACTGGCCCAGAAGGATTTAACACTTTCCTCTGTCTGCCGAGAGCTTCTTAGCGGCTTCCAAGTTTTGAAATCCTCCAGGTTTATTCATTTTGTTTCTTTTCCCTGCCCACCATGCTGGAGGTAGGAAACTGGGGCCGTGTCCTACCATTTCGTAAAGACTGTGGGCTGGAATCGGACAGGAAGGAAGAACAGTGGGGAGCGGGCAGGGGTGGTGCTGAGCCGATTGCCCCCACAGGTTTCAGCAAACATTAAACAGTCCAGAAAATCAGAGGCCTCGGAGAGAACTTGTGACAACAGCAACGTGAGGACTTGGTGTAAAGATGAGGACTGTGAAGAGGGAGGCCGTGGGTCACGGGAGACATGCGTCAGTGGCAGGGCTGGAAAGACGTCCTCAACAACTCTTGCAAGGCAAGGTCCCCTGGGATGGTCCGCCGGCGGGCCCCCTAACAGCTGGGGCAAGACGGTCACGGTCACGGTCAGATGGAGGGTTTTCAGGACCCTGCCTGGAACCGAGAAATGAGAGGCACAGGCCACAGACAGCACATGAGTTTTCCAAGCGCGCTCCTGGAGAGGCGCGGTGGACTGCTGCCCGAAACGAGCGTCTGAATGATCAGCAGAGGTGGCAGACTGAGAGAAGACAGAAGGGATTCTGGGGGCACCAATCAAGAAAGTCCTTCGGGAAAGACGTTTTTTAAAAACAAGGAATATTTACACAGAGATCGCGCAAAAGCGAGCCTTGCTAAGTGAGGAGAGGTGACTGGATTTCCAGGGTGAATAGCTGTGTGGATGCGCCCTGCCTCTGCCAAGGACCTGAGCTGTAAAGCCAAAAATGCCCACTGAGCTGCTCCAGGACAAAGTGAGGTCAGAGCGGAGCTCCGTGCACACGGAAAGCACGCCCCAATTTCAGCGTCTTAGAAATCAAGCCCCTCGAGTCACTGTTATGTAACTCTACACAACTGGCCTCCGGGGTTTGATTTTTCAGATTTCACCTTAGTGAAAGTAATGTTGTTTATATTACTCTGTGACTACTGAGAATGAAAATGAAGTTTTATGTTAATGAAGTTAATGGTCTTTTTTTTCCCCTGTCTTTGAAGAAATCTAGAGAAGACTAATTCAAATCAACCACTGAACCAATGACTAGTAAATACATTCATGAAACTGTGGCCGTCCAGAAGTTGTGGGAAGCCCGAGCAAATCCTGGAACGTGAGGATGTCTTTCCTGATCTCAGCTCTGCCGTGTACGAACCCTGGGATTCTGAGCAAGGTACTTAACTCCTTAGTGGCCCCGGCTTCTTCATCTATAAAATCAACACAGCAGTAACACTTACTCATACAGGTCACGTGATGACTGAAAGCCAAAACATATGCCTGACACTTGGGATGTGGGTTGGCAAACTAAGAGTCAATAGTGTACTTACTGGACGTGGTTCCTCTGATGTGACAGTCATCGTCGGTCTTGTTAAGAGCTACCTGTTTCTGACACACTAGCGCATGTCCGGTGAGATGAAGACTATACATGAGGACTCCCTGGGGGTCCAGAGGTGCTTTAGAATCCGCCTGCCAATGCAGGGGGATGCGGGTTCAGTCCCTAGCCTGGGACGATGCCACATGCCTCAGGGCAACTAAGCCCGCGTGCCACAGCTACCGAGCCCACACACAGCGATGAAGACCCAGCACAGCCAAGAACTAACGTGTCCATTTTAAAAAGGAAAAAAATCAATACAGAAAAAAAAGACTACACATGACCGCTGGAATGTGACCTTCAGCACATTTTTTCCTCCATCAGAACCCCAATCTTCCCCCTTCTATAGGAAATAGGATAATAAGGATGTCATGGGGATTAAAGGACTTGAGAAAGTAGAGGCCAAACATACCCCTGTTCTCTGGCAAAACAGGGCTGGAAAACGTGAATAATTATTCCAATCCGAACAGAGGGCAGGGTCCGACATTTATAAAGGGCCTCCGTAAATAGATGATATTACCGCCACTGTTTGCGCTTCTATCAGCCCCAATGCTGAATAATCAATAATAAATGTTGTTTAAACAAATGGTGTAATTTTCCAATCTGTGTTGTTCTAAACCGACCTTTCCTCCTCATTGCCATTTGTAATGCATGCATAATTCATTGACGGAAGCAGAAGAAGAAATAAGGGTGTTGGTCTAAGTGGCCCTTTTTTGGGGCTGCTTTTGATGATTTGTTATAAGCCCTATAAATAAAACAAAACTTGTCACTGTAAATATGTATTGTGCTATCTAGAGGTATATTTAGTGGGTAAAATAATAAAAGCCAGCCTTCCTCTCCTGGAAATCTCAAGCTATAATTAATTGCTGGCAAGATTTATTCTAGAACTTGAGAGCCCCTAAGTAGAAGGGAAAAATAAAGGCCACTGCCAACACAAACGTTATGAGAAGTGTCTAAAGGGCAGGGCCATCTGCCGTTGTGGAACATGCTCGCTGGTGCTCTTGTCTGGGGGGCAAAAAAGGGTGATTCAGATGGCATTTCTGTTCAGGTGGAGATATGTGTAGGTATGTGTACATATAGATATACCCTTTTGATAGATCACGAAACAAGGGGTGTGCAGAACTAACTGCTGTCAACCTCAACTCCTGTTTTCTGTTCACACATATACACCTCCCTCTACCTGGACAAATATATGCTTACAAATGTGTCTGTGTGTGGGGTGGGGGGAACTTCTCTGTGTCCAGTGGTTAAGACGCCACGTTTCCAGTGCAGGGGGCACAGGTTCAATCCCTGGTCGGAGCAGATCTCATATGCTGCACAGTATGGCCAAAGAGAAAAACAAAAGCAAAAACCAGGCTGTGTGTGTTTATGTGCACTCACACACAAACATACACATTTTTTTTTTTAAATCAAGGGCAGATGCCAAGGTTTTCAGAGCCAGTTGCAGTCAGCTCTAAGGCCAGTCTGCCGCCTGTCCACTTGCACACGCTCACTGTGCAGTGAAGCCCCTCCGACACGGAGACAAGAGTGAGAGCCCCTCTGTCCCCTAAGGGCCCCTCCCTGCGCTCCCTCAGATTGCAGCGGATGACATGCCAATGAAACGTGTTTGCTCTGGTCTCGGAGATCAAAATCAGGGCTTAACCTGCAATTTGCTCTACAAGTCCCATGGCGCTTGCCAGATCTGAAGACTTCATTCTAATCTTCCCTGCTGAAAAAATAATCAAATACTCCGGCAAAGATGTATTGACAACTCTTAATTAACCATGCTAATGGGGGGAGAGAGAGCATGGATAAATGAAATCCACACATCACCTAAAACCTTCACTGGGCCATTAATTTCCAACTTCTCCTTCACTAAACCTTGGGTAGGGAGGGCAGATTAACACGCACTTTGACAACAGAATGAATTGATCCACATCTGCACCACGCCAGTCATGCTGGGGGCAGGTTAACAAGCCGGGAAGTGGCCCAGGACACTACAGTGCTCCGAGGGTACCAGATTTGGTGGTAATGGTCTTGGATCTTTTGGAGTACAAAGTAAATACATTTTCGGTGGCTTCTAGGATAGAATCTGCTGGAACAGCTTTGCAGCAGAAGAGGCTTCTATGAAAGAGCCCTTCTGCTTCCTCACCTACCACAGTCACATCTCAGGTAGACGGGGTGGCGAGGACGCAGACAGCCAAGGGGAGCACACGCGCAGAGTCCAATCACTGCCCGGCAGAGTCCAATCACTGCCCGGTGACAAGCACCTAGCTGACGCCTCTGAACTGACCACAGCTCGTGGAGACGAGGGAGCGGGAGGTTTCCCGAAGGCAGGAGGTGAGCTGGCATGTGTTAAGCACCCCTGTGTTCCGGGCACCGTGGAATGAGACTCTGGATGGACACTGAGCAAAGAGCAGCAGTGGGCCTCCTCCTCCTCCGTGAAGCTCTGGCACAGCCCCACGGATGGCGGGAGCCGGAGCCGGGAGCCCTGGGCAACTCCGTGAAGCTCTGGCACAGCCCCACGGATGGCGGGAGCCGGAGCCGGGAGCCCTGGGCAACTCCGTGAAGCTCTGGCACAGCCCCACGGATGGCGGGAGCCGGAGCCGGGAGCCCTGGGCAACTCCGTGAAGCTCTGGCACAGCCCCACGGATGGCGGGAGCCAGAGCCGGGAGCCCTGGGCAAGACACCCTGAACTTCCGTGCCTGAGCGTTCACCAGTCATCTCTGCGCCTGCACGCGGCCCAGTGCGGCACAGACGCCCAGCAAACAAGCATTACAGTACTAATAGCCAGCATCCCCTGGGCACTGTCGACGGACCAGGCACGTCGTGGGGACTGGCGCATCTCATCTTGCAAGCAAACCCTGCCTGTTGCTGCCCCTCTATTACACAGGTGGAACCAAGGGTACGAGGGAACTTAAGTCCCTCGCCCAGGGTGGCAGGGCCAGAAAGGAGCCGAGCTGAGAATAAACCAGGCCGCCGAGCTCCCCGTGGGCCTTTTGACCTTGACAGTGTCGTCTGGGGGCTCTCCTTCACGTGCCAGAGAGACAATGAGTCAAGGCTCTCCGTGTTTCCCCGTTTAATCCCTGTGTGTCCCAAGACTGAGAGTGTCCTGCTATTTTACAAATGAGGAGACCGATCTGGGCGGTCACGGGGCCACGAAGCAGGCTGGTACACACAAAGCCAGGCGCTTGGCAGTGCCAGTGCTGGTGAGAACAGGGCCCCCACCTGGGCGGCCCTCGCCCCCAGCCCCCCTGAGGGCACCCCACGGCTCTGCAGGTGGCACTCAACACACCTGCTCAAAGGAAGAAGGGGTTGCCTGGGGAAAGGCAGGAACCGGGCAACGCTGAGACACACAAAGCACATCTTTCAACAAGAACCACGTCACACACTCCTTCTGGTGGGAAATAACAGAACATCCCCATGTGAGACTCTGACGGCAGGGACAAGCAAGGCTGCGGGCTGACTGGAAACGCGACAGCCTGCAATTCTGGCTGCAACGGTCACTCTCAGGGCCCGGGATTGATCTCCCTTTCGCTGGAGCCCAGGAAGGATAATGAATCCCCCTCGGCAGCTGATCAATGACTCGCACTTACGGGCTGGCACCACCACCATTCCCCGCAACAAGGTTAAAAGAACAAGGCTCCTGAGTGATGGTCAGAGGCGGGCTGAGGAAGAGGAAGTTGAAAATATTAAGAAATCAACGGGGGCATTTAAAAGCGAAGCCCTCTCCGCACCACGGAAGATGTTCCGCTATCCATCTTGCTCCCTGACTCTGCTTCGCCAACTTGATGGAAGATGGTTTAACTGACATAAAAACCAGCTCTGTGTGAATAGCTCTGATTGATGGAGCTGTTCCGAGCATCAGCCAAAAAAATCGCAGTAAAAGATGCCTCAGGCTTCCTGTTAACTGTTTTATGGGGACACCGACACTTTTTCCTCCTCTTGTTTAAAGAATAAATTAGCTGAACAAGTACTTTCCAAAACAGGGTATTTTTATACTGAGATTAAAAAAAAAAAAAAAAATGGAAGCTCTCTGGGATGTCCGTGTATGTCTCAGGGCGGTCGGGATGGTGAACACCAGGTTATGTAAGGCTTCTTCCACAGGCAGCTGTTTGGTTTCTGGGGCTATGATTTAACTGAGTTTTACTGAAGGCCGTGTAATAACAAACTGTGCCATAAAGTAGCCTGTACAGAGGCAATGTCTCAGTGGCAAGGGGAAGGAGAAAAACTCTTGGACAGGAGTCTTAAAAAGAATGCAGAGATGCTCCAGGTAGGGTGTGATTAAGGACAACAGGGGAGACCACCCACAAATAAGCGTGCAAGGGCTGTTTCCCACGACCGTGCTCCAGCACGGGAGGAGGGTCCGGCTGCAGCACAGCATCCGATTCTTCCGGATGCTCCTTGAATAAGGGATGGGAAGGAGCGGAGGTTTCCAGAGTCTCAGCGCTCCGCTTTTTGTTCTCCTTCTCCGGGCGCAGAGGGCTTGTTGCCTGCCGTTCTCCTCTCTCATTTTGGAAAAGGCTAATAAGGACCTAGCAGCAGTAGCAATAAGGACCTGGGAGCGTCTGCAGCTTCCTAGCACTTGAGGCTTCGCCATTGTTGAAGAAGAAGGCTGCCCGTGGCGCGGTGCGAGAACTTCGGAAGCGTCCAAATTTGGAATTCCTTTCCAAAGGCTCAGGACAGACTCCGTGCCCTGGCAGTCCATGGATGACAAATGCCCACCCTGCTCCCACGTGTCTTTGGAGATATGCACGTTAGTGCAGCATAAACTTCACCTGACTCTCGCAATAAAATTTGCTGGTCATGTGAGCCATCTAGAATAAGCTCTTATCTCCACACTGCAGGGAATGGTTACCCACTCCAGTCCTCTCACCTGAAGAACTCCATGGACAGAGGAGCCTGGTGGCTTACAGTCCACGGGGTCGCTAAGAGTCGGACGCAACTGAGCAGCTAACACTCTCACAACACTGCAGAGCAAAAGGCCCACACCTTCCCCGCCCCCCCACCCCCCTCATCCCACCCATCCCCCCTCCCCGGGCTCCAGCCAAGCCCCAGGCACTTTCCACACGTTTCCCCCAGGTGGTTCCTGGGCCAGGTTATTATGTCTGAGGAAGTCTCACGTGCTTATACCTATGACTGAAAAATTCTGCCTCTGGTGTGTTAATCCCATAGAAATAACCTGACGTGGGAAGCGCTTTAGAACCAAAGATGCTCATGGCTTTGTAACTGACAACTGAAAAGAGATCGTTACAATCTAAAACTTCACTTAACAGCAGAATAACGAGCTCAGAATCATGGTTCATCTAGTTGGTCTACCATCAAGCAATCAATCAAAGCACTGCTTAGGACAGTCTACAAAAAGCGTGTGTGTGTGTGTGTGTGTGTGTGTGTGTGTGTGTGTGTTTAGTCGCTAAGTTGTGTGAAAAAGACTGTAGCTCACCAGGCTCCTGTCTACAAAAAGCGTGTGTGTGTGTGTGAGAAAAAGCGTGTGTGTGTGCGCGCGCGTGTGTGTGTGTGTTTAGTCACTAGGTTGTGTCCAACTTTGCAAAATCATGGACTGTAGCCCACCAGGCTCCTCCCTGTCTACAAAAAGCATGTGTGTGTGTGTGTGTGAAAAAGCATGTGTGTGTGTGTGCGTGTGTGTGTGTGTGTGTGGGTTTAGTCGCTAAGTTGTGTCCGACTTTGCAAAATCATGGACTGTAGCCCACCAGGCTCCTCCCTGTCTACAAAAAGCATGTGTGTGTGTGTGTGTGAAAAAGCATGTGTGTGTGTGTGTGCGTGGGTGTGTGTGTGTGGGTTTAGTCGCTAAGTTGTGTCCGACTTTGCAAAATCATGGACTGTAGCCCACCAGGCTCCTCCCTGTCTACAAAAAGCATGTGTGTGTGTGTGTGTGAAAAAGCATGTGTGTGTGTGTGTGCGTGTGTGTGTGTGTGTGTGGGTTTAGTCGCTAAGTTGTGTCCGACTTTGCAACGTCATGGACTGTAGCCCGCCAGGCTCCTCCCTGTCCATGGAAATCTCCAGGCAAGAATACTGGAGTGGGTTGCCGTTTCCTCCTCCAGGGGATCTTCCTAACCCAGGCACTGAACCCGCATCCCCTGCACTGGCGGGCGGATTCTTGGCCACTGAGCCATCAGGGAAGCGCTGTACAGAAACTGGGAGGAGTGAATCCGTATAGGAGAAAAGGAACTACTATCCATACAGTACGATTACCACTATGTTTAAAAAAAACCATCTCTGGAGATCTGGATTGCGGCAGCAGAATTAATTTAGAATTAATTCGTGTGGGCACCTGTCACAAGTGTAATTGCTGCAATCACAGCAGAGCAAAACACAGCAACCCGTGCATTTTAAAGCACCGGAAGAACGTGTGCCAAGAGACTGAGTGCATATGCTGGATATTTTTCTCTCTTTGTTCAACTTTTGTGCAGTCTCTCATTTAAATGAGCATGTTCTTATTTTCTATGGGAAGTAGTTAATTTTAAGAAATGAAACTCCATGAGAAGACACTCCTTTCGGGCCTCCTGTATCACACTTACATCTGTAAGTTGAGCAGAGGCCCCGCCTGTGCGCTGAACTCGCCTGAGAGAGCTGAGCCCCGACACACACACGCTGGGCCCCTCGTTACGGCGCGGGTTTCTCCCTGGACTTCACGGCTGAACGCAATCCTTTCGCAGGACAGTTACTCTGAGGGACCTGGATGTGTGAATTTAGTGACCGGCAGAGACAATGTGGGCTTCCCTTGCGGCTCAGCTGGTAAGGAATCCACCTGCCATGCAGGACACCTGGGTTCAATCCCTGGGTTGAGAAGAACCCCTGGAGAAGGGAAAGGCTACCCACTCCAGTATTCTGGCCTGGAGAATCCCATGGACTGTACAGTCCNACAATGTGGGCTTCCCTTGCGGCTCAGCTGGTAAGGAATCCACCTGCCATGCAGGACACCTGGGTTCAATCCCTGGGTTGAGAAGAACCCCTGGAGAAGGGAAAGGCTACCCACTCCAGTATTCTGGCCTGGAGAATCCCATGGACTGTACAGTCCACAGGTTGCAAAGAGTCGGACACGGCTGAGCGACCTTCACTTTCAGAGATGAAGAGGCTGAAAGAGGAAACAGTAAGAGCTAGAGGAATGCGCTGTGGCAGGGATAAGGCCGATATCTGAGGGCAGGGCTGGAGGAGGCGGTGGGGGGAGGGGCAGGGACTGACTCGCAGCCCAGCTCATTCAGACCTGCAGCCAGGCCCCCGGAGCCTCGGGGTCCTCACTTCCAACAGAGCAGACCGGAGGAGGTTTCCAGGAGGCGATACACAAATGCGCCCTGAGCGGCAGTCTCTCACCGACGCCACACCCAGGAATAACAACCAGCCAGACTCAAGCCAAGAGCCTGCCACACACTTCCTCCTGCGATCTCCCCAAGACCATCTTATTCACGCCCCGAGGAGATGATACCGGGGTCACCTCCCGCTCAACGAGGCTGAAGAGCAAACAAGCCGGGGGAGTCAAGGCTGACAGCCGGAGCCGAAGGCACCCAGCATCCTGGATACCTCCCACCACCCGCCCAGGCAAGATGGGCACCGCCCACACGGGAGATCCAACCACAGGTGGCAACAAGGGTTCCCCAGACCGAAAATATGATCAGCGTCCTGTGGCTGCTAAAAGAAAGCTCCTGGGGGGTGGGGGGGTATTGGACTTAATTTCACCCACTCCTTCTAAGGACACCTTTCTGCTTCCACTGTCTCCTGTGCCCCAGCTCTCATGAGGCCCAACGTCAAGACAGAGGAGGGACTCGGGGTACCACCCTACCTGCCCCCGCCTTTCTCATAACCACCCCCCCAAATTCGGATTCCATGTCTCCCTCGCCCTTGCGTTCAGCACTCCGTATTTCAATGGAATGTTACACTCGGTCAGACCACAGAGAAAACTCCTCATTATGAAACTGGGAAATGTGAGGAAAGAGAATTATTTACCCAAGGCAGCGCTCAATCAGTGTTGCCCGAATATTTATTGAGCCCACACACGGAGCAGTTGTGTTAATGTCTGCCAGAGAATGTGGCTTTATAAAGTAACTGGGTCAGGAAAGACAGCCTATCATTTTACAAATAACTTTAAAATTGCTTAAGTTAAATGGCCGGGCTCTCCCAGGTTTGTCTTTTTCACAAACGCTGCAGAAACAATATCCAGCATTATGTCTCGTAAAACACAGGTATTACAAAGTGGCTGTTTAGCCCATTAGAGAAAACAGAGAGTGAAATCTGAATTATTTCCACCCGAGGCAGGAACGGACAGAGTTACCAAAATTATGTTAGGCCCACATCGCGATTCAAGTCTGTGTAGCGGCAAGGTGAAGGGCTCCTGGGCCCACACTCTTGGTGGGGAGGCTGTGATTTTTCCATCAACAATGACAGAAATTCCCTTTCTCAGCCCAGAATCTTATGTGGCCCTGGGGAATTCAGCCCAGACCTCTGCCTTGGTTTATCAGTGATATCTGTCTGCCTCAAAAAGCCCTGGGAGGAGAGGGCCAGGATGACACAGGCAGAGAAGATGCGGGTGGTTTGTCTAAGGGATACGGAGGCCATCAATGGCCCTGCACACGCCCTGGAAGGGCTGGACGGATCTGAGCCACAGCAGCGATAACAGTGACAGTGATCAGGGTGGGAACAGGGGTCAGGCAAGTTACCATCATCTGTTATCATCCTCTGGAGGGGGAGGGAAGAGCAAGGCAGGCAGAGAAGCAGCAGAGAACACACAACCACGCCAGCAGCCCCTGACATACACTAGGCACTTGCTGGACGCCAGGAACTGTATACCAAGAATCCCACGCACAACACATGGCATCTCCTCCACTGAATCGCTCTGGTCAACGTCACCGGTGTCTTCATTCTACATGTCTGCAGGTCACAACACCCTCGTGGGTCCGGTAGGGACACTGCTTCCCCTGAACCAGTTAAGAACAACCCCATCCAGGCATCACAAAGTTATGACTGCTCAGTGGCCCAGCTGTGTCCAACTCTTTGCAACCCCATGGACTGCAGCACACCAGGCCTCCCTGTCCGTCACCATCTCCCAGAGTTTGCCCAAGTTCACATCCATTGAATCAGTGATGCCATCCAGCCATCTCATCCTCTGATGCCCTCTTCTCCTCCTGCCCTCAATCTTTCCCAGNTCCAACTCTCTGCAACCCCATGGACTGCAGCACACCAGGCCTCCCTGTCCGTCACCATCTCCCAGAGTTTGCCCAAGTTCACATCCATTGAATCAGTGATGCCATCCAGCCATCTCATCCTCTGATGCCCTCTTCTCCTCCTGCCCTCAATCTTTCCCAGCATCAGGGGCTTTTCCAATGAGCCAGCTGTTCACATCAGATGACCAAAATACTGGAGCTTCAGCTTCAGCATCAGTCCTTGCAAGGAGTGTTCGGGGTTGATTCCTTTAAGATTGACTGGCTTGATCTCCATGCTGTCACAGCATGGACATCAGCACCACAGTTCAAAGCCGTCAATTCGCGAGGTTGACAGAGCCACAGATGGCAAGCTACCCTCGAGACAATGGGGTGCACAGCCTGATACTAACTCACTAAGGGTCTCCCTGACCCTCAGCTGCTTGACGCGGGTCTTGAACAGAGCTCCACTGAGCTTCCCAATGAACCAGGGAGCTTCCCAGGAGCCCCACAGCACCCAGCCCGGCCAGGCTGGGCCTTGAAACAGAAACTCACTCTGTCTCAGTTCCAGGAGGCTGGAGGTCCAAAACCACGGTGTCAGTAGGGTGGTTCCTTCTGGAGATGCCAAAGGGAAAGCAGCACGCCTCGCTCCCAGCCCACAGACGGCATATGAGTAAATCCCCAGCAGCTTCAGGGAATAGACAGACATCTCCGCAGCGAAGAGGATTAAGCCACCACAGAGGAAAAACAGGGACAGGACATCAGCTAAGGTCAAATCTTGTCACCAAGTAAGTTTTCTGTAAATTTACCAAAAAAAAAAAAAAAAGGTCATTTTTCAAGCATTTGGGGGGTTTTGGAATAGTGAGAAAAAGACCATAGGTGGGTATTTATTTACATGCCTCAAATCCAGGCACTGTCTTCACTCTGGCAGCCAGATCCCCAGGAGGGGAGGTGTGGCCCAAGGCTCAGTCTGATGTCCAGCGAGGCTCAGACCAGCAGTTGCTCCAAACAGCTCCCCCCACTTTTTTAAAAAAAACATCGATTTTGCAAACCAGGCTTCCCCCAAGGATTTAGTTTAATGAAAAAAATTTAGAAGTTACAGAACAGACTGAAAAGCCCTGCTCAATTTCAAAAGTTGGCAAAAAAAAAAAAAATTGTGTGAAGAGCCAGAGGGTAAATTTTAGGCTTTGTGGGCTGAGAGGCAAAACTGGGGAGGTTATGGAGGTATTTATATAATGAGAAAGAAAACTAATGTCTACAGAATTTTTTACTGATGAAATTCAAAACTTCACTTCTTGACACTGAAATAGGAATTCCATATAGCTTCCATGTGCCATGAAGTAATATTTTCCTACTGGTTTCTTCTTCTGATCATTTAAAAATGTAAAATCTTATTCTGCGCTTGGGGGCCGTACCTAAAGCATATTCGGTCCATGGGCGGGGAGCAGTTTGGGAACCCTGCTCTAGGTCCCTCCTGGACGACAGGGTTCAGGCCAGAGGGAGACCCACTGGTGACCCCTGAAGGGACCAAATGAAAGCTCTTGGCTGGATCAGAGAACTCAAACCTGAAGGCACCGCAAACAAGACACTCCTCGTCTCTGACTTACAAGCCATTTAGGAGGCAACTGCTTTCTACTCCTTATTCAAAACCGAAATGCAAAACGTAGTATGAGCCATAACTCAGCAAGGTCATTTTCCTTAAACAAATGTCCCCTTGAAAATACTGTTTGTCCCTGCTGCTGTTCTTCCGTCGGTAAATTGTGCCCGACTCTTTGTGACGCCGTGGACTGCAGCACGCCAGACTCCTCGGTCCTCGATTATCTCCTAGAGTTTACTCAAATTCATGTCTATTGCGTTGGTGACACTATCTAACCATCTCATCCTCTGATGCCCTCTTCTCCTCCCACCTTCAATCTTTCCCGGCATCAGAGTCTTTTCCAATGAGTCAGCTCTTCGCATCAGGTGATCAAAGTATTGCAGCTTCAGCATCAATCCTTCCAATGAATATTCAGGGTTAATTTCCTTTAGGATTGACTGATTTGATCTCCTTGCAGTCCAAGGGACTCTCAAGAGTCTTCTCCAGCACCACAGTTTGAAAACATCAATTCTTCAGTGCTCAGCCTTCTTCATGGTCCAACTGTCACATCCGTACATGACTTTAATACATACAAATATGCAGAGTATGTGTACAGTGTGTAATAGTATATGCATAGTATGTGTATAATATGTGCTATACATATATGTATAGTATGTAAATAAATGCAATGTTTTTGCCTTCTTAAAGTGGAATCATGGCACAGCAGATAGGCTATACACTTCTCATTGGCACTACAGGTTTGCAGTGGATGTGACCACTCATCGGAACTGTCTTAACAAAATGCCTGATGGACATAAATCGATCTGGCACGGAGCCATCCTGGCAGCCTCGGAAGGTGTGCCACAAGCTCCGTAAGGCAGACAGGAGAACCGGCACCACCCCCGGGGACAGGCATCCACCCCCAGATCCCCAGATCCCAGCCTCCGTGAATTTGACCCTCTCCGACAGCCACCGTGAATTTGACCGCATGAATGTGAATCATTAAACCCAGGCACACTTTTGATGGCTGGGTTTCAGGGTATACTAATGTCTTATTCTGCTTGGGCCAAGAACATGCAGTAACAGATGAGACAAATCCTGAATGGAAATGTGGATCTGCCCACAAAAAGGGCTGGAAATGACTACAAAGGAAGAGCATGTGAGTAAACTACTTACAGGCAAGTCCGATGCTTCGAACGGCAATGTGGACAGTGTCAGGACACGGAGAGGGAAAACACAAAATGACCTTTAAAGCTCTGAGCGCATCTGCTGAAAAAGTAAGGCCAACTGACAGATGGAAAAACCGAAAGCTTCACAAAAACTACTCTTTTCCAAATGGTACAAAGGCTTCTCAAAACATGAGAAACAGAACTACTACATTACGTATCACCAATTACACTCCAGGGCATAAACCCAAACAAAACAAACAAAAAAACAGTCATTTAAAAAGACGCACACGTCCCACTGCTCACAATGACATCGCTGACGACTGGTGAGATGCGAAACAACCTTGGTGTCCATCAGCAGACGGACGGATAAAGAAGATACGGCACGTACGCACACAACAGACTGCGGCTCAGCCGCAAAGAAGAATGAGGGTTTGCCCCAGGCAGCAACACGGATGGTCATGGAGGGCACTGTGCTGGATGCAGCAACACGGATCGACGCGGAGGGCACTGTGCTGGATGACCTAAGGCAGAGAAAGACAAGCACTATGCGATAGCACTCACAGGTGGAATCTGAGAAATACACCAAACCAGTGAACACGGCAAAAAAGAGGCATACTCCCAGACACAGAGAAGAAATCAGTGGTCACCACTGGCAAGAGGGACGTGGGGAGAATATAGGGGAGGGAGTAAGCGACGCAAACTATGATGTATAAAATAAACTACAAAGATACATTGTGCGACATGGGGAACACAGCCAGTATTTTATAATAACTATAAATGGAGTATAATCTTTTAAGTTGTGAACCACTATACTGTATACTTATAAATTAGGTAATATTGTGCATCAACAATACTTCAATAAGTTTTTTTTTAAGACACCTATTTTCTGAGGGCCTCGGATCTAGAATAATCTCTCCTCATCTTTCATAACTGTGCATAAGGGGACCAGGGGACAAAAACAGCATTTACTGAGATCTTACTTTGTGCTTAGTACGGTTTGCATCATCACTTCATTGAACAGTTTTAATAACCATGCCAAGAAGCTACTTTCATCCCCATTTGACCCAAAAGAAAACTGAGACACAGACTTTTAACTAACTGCCCACATCACAAGATGAGTGGGAATCATATCTGAGGTTCAAAGCTCTGTACCTTATAGAATCTAGTAAACAACTGTGGGGCACTGGCCCCATCTGGCCCACTGCCTGCTTCTGTAAACGAAGCTTCACTGGAACACAGCCCTCCACTGCTGTACTGTCTGTGGCTGCTCTCTGGCCCCAACAGCCGCGTAAGCAGCTGCGGCAGAGGCGGCACAGCCTGCAAAGCTGAAAAGCTTGCCCACCCAGCCCTGCAGAGAAGAGGCCACACAGCCTGCAAAGCTGAAAAGCTTGCCCACCCAGCCCTGCAGAGAAGAGGCCGTGCTTCAGTGCCCTGCGGGTACCTACCACACTCCAGCCCTGGGCTCACAGGCTGCCAGGCAGGCAGCGCTCCCTGGTGTCAGGGGCTCCAGGACCCCCGGTCCCCAGCCCTCGGTCATCCTGTCTGGACCAGGGGAACACCT